>JAHPZR010002554.1:2500-5000 GCA_019787425.1 Platygyra sinensis
TTCGAGCAATAACTTGGCAACAATTAAGTTACCAGAAGATACATACCGTAGAATTCCGAAAGTAACTGCCCCACCCGAAAGTGACGGCTACCCGAAAGTAACGTTAATTCCCCCCCCCCCTGTTAAATCCCGGAAGTAATGGTCCCCCCGAAATTAACGGTATTTTAAAACATTACCCCAAAACGGTCACAAAACACTGTTGTGACTGCTGTATTTGATGTTCACTTAAAGCATTACTTTCCTTCGGCTTACAAAGCGATCTTAAGAAGTACCATGACATATTCAACTGGAAAGTGAGAAATACAAATGATATCTCTTCTTTGGGAAGCAACTTAAACAAGAAAAACACTATAACGTTAGTCAGTCATGAGACTGCGATTATCTTTCAATGTATACAGATAAGAAAACTAGAACTTGTAAAAATTATCGGATTATCTTGGAGCACATGCACATGCTTGACTAAAGAACGGGTAAAGAATCAGAAGAATCGGTTTCCGCATGATTTAATCTGTGAGTGAAACTTATGAACACTGCAATACTTTTAGGAAATAATTAATTTGTCAGTGAAGAGTCAAAATGTACGGTGCAGTTTTAGTAATCGTGTATGTATAACGTATTTTCCGGCCGCCATGTTGGTGTTCCACGGAGGTACACCAACATGGCGGCTCCATACTGGGCTCTGTAAATTTGTGCAGAATATTTCGACGAATATCTCTCCCCAAGTTGAAGGAAGCTCTTCTTGAATGATATCCTCTGTCTCAAAGGAAGAAGTTATTTGCATTCGCGTCCACTCGCACGCAATCATACGAAGCAAATACTACGGTGCAATAACCAAGCAAATGAACTTCAACTGCCCCGTCGCTTAAACCAGTGAAAGCATTGAGCCAAATGACAACAACTTGGAGCTAAATGAGATCGCTTACACATTTTCTAAGATCGATTCCAATCTGAACTTTAACAATTCCTTCGGCGATCGCGAACTCCTTGCCTCCGTCTCTTTGGTTTCCCCTCCGAGGCGAACAAGGAAACTGAAAGAAAGAACACTTTCTCTGCTGTGGAAGATTCCACTCTGTTGCAGTGGCATTCAGGAACACAAAAACACGTAGGGAGGGCGAAAAAAAGGGCCCATATCGACAACGAAGCAAGACTTTTCATTCGACTCTTCCCAGGCGCCGACCGAGTGGTCCGCCATATTTGCATTCGGTGTATAGTCTTCTCCCCTACTGTGTTAGTCCCTGCTACAGTATGAACAAATGAAACATTAAGGATTTGAAGTTTTACGATAACTGCAGAAATTCACGCGCGCTCATTGGTTAATTTTTATTGTCCATATGCAGGCAGACACATGAATTTGAAATTTCCGCAGACTACTTTGACCATGTTATGACGAAATTCATTGTCAATAACACGACAGACGCATTAAAAACTGACATCAATTTGTTTTTTACGATAACAAATTGTCGAATTGCCCGCTCTCGCTCGCGGACGTGTCGCATGAATTTCAAATTCTTGTGTCTGTCTGCATACTGACAATAAAAATTAACCAATAAACGCGCTTGAATTTCTGCAGTTATCATAAAATTGGTTTTTACTGAGGCTTTTGCCGGTTGTGGTCCAATAAATACATTTTTGTAATATGATATTCAAGTGCGCAGGGTTCTGGAGAATTATGTCTGTTGTTTATCATTTACACAGAAAAATCGGCTCATCAATTATTTGTGCAAATGGTAGGCAAAAATGCTTGATGGAAAGTCAAGTTTGGTTTGACCATTTACCACTTATTCCAAAAACTCCAATTTAACAAAAGTTTAACTTGAACATAATTGCAAGATGATGATGAAGAAGTTTCACAAAAGAGATATTAGGTAGTCTGACAGCTCATTAACAGTCTTTCTGGTGGTGGAAACTGAAACTGATGTCCTCTCGCATCGTTTTTTTCTGGTTAATATCAGCATAAATTAATCAACATCTAATTTCCGTCTACGCCTTAAAAAGTCGACGCAGATTCCCGGACAAAGGCCCCCCCATGGCTTAAACTCATTCATTGCGCATGAACACATGAATGAGTTAAAACGTGTCCAATACAAACTTCATAGACATTTGCAATTTTCGTCCCCAGAGCCCACGATCCTTCTGGCCTGTGGCAGGGATCGAGAGCTCTGGCCTCAGGCTGGTCCGCGATTCACGAACTTCCCGTCAAATCTGGCAAATCTGATTAGTCGAGAATACAAAACGAATACTCTGCCCATACTCAGAATATCGGGGTCAGGCCAGAGTTCTCTATCCCTGCCACAGGCCAGAAGGATCGTGGGCTCTGGGGACGAGAATGAGACTTTTATATAAATGGCACCTAAATTTGAATTACAATACTTTGTACATGCTTAGCCTCGCATTCATGTTTCAAGACAAAGGAATTTTCACAGGAATGTGAGGCTAAGGATGTATGAGTATTGTTATTCAAATTTAGGTGCCATGTATGCAAAGGTTCTATGATCGAGGT
>JAHPZR010002554.1:15000-17500 GCA_019787425.1 Platygyra sinensis
GGGGTACTCCCTATAATGGCCTGTACGGGGAGGCTCCGCAAGAAAGGGGTACCTTTTTCAGGCTTCAGGTATATAAAAGGGTAGGGATTTTGGAAGTTGAGGTATATAAAAGGGTAGGGAAATCGGTCATTTAGGTATTTACAAGGGCCTTTATTATAATATTTCGCCGGAGTAGACGCCACTTATGGCTGTGTCAGTTTATTTATTAAGCAGCACATGAAAATGAGAACAAGACTTCCTAAAGTAGGTATGTGAAAGGGGTACCTTTTTTCAATAAAAGATATATAAAAAGGGTACCTTTTCTGCCAAAGTGGTATATAAAAGGGTAGGGTTGGACCTCGGGGCGGAGCCTCTCGGTATTAAACTTTCGGTTAAGTACCTCCCATGCACCCCGGGCACTCAAGAAGCTAGAGTTGCCCTCGGCTATCGCCTCAGGCAACTCTTACGCTTCTTTCGTGCTCTCCAAATTTCTCACGTACTCCATAACTTGATAGTGCATGCTAAAGCATGAACCAATTGATAAATAAATGCTAAATCATTGCTTTCAGGACTTCAAAAATCTCGTCAGCACTGCACTTGCAAACAGTGTCCACATGAAGTTCAGTGTTGGAACGATTGATCGCAGTTGACCACTTCTCTCTCATTTTCTCACTTCCCTTGCTCGCTCTAGCTCCACTTCTCCCATATTTAATACCCCTGCCGCGCAAGTTAACGGCGCAATATTCTATTTAGTTTATGACTTCTTTCCGGACTTCTGTATTCCATCTTAGGAATGAATGGAATACATACTGACCATTCTGTTGATTCTGCTCTTGATAGAAGAACGAACGAAATAAACAGAATGATGGCTTATTTGATATCAGTACTCAGAATACACGTTCTTTAGGGGGAGAAGTATTTTACAAGTATCCATGAGTAGATTTAGATTTACCAATTAAGTCTTCACTCTTAACAGAGTATTGCAGACTTCTTTAAATAACAGAGATTACAACAATAACATAAAAATTACTAATATATAAGATTGCACAGGTATTGCCTAAATGAACATAGCAAGGTAGATGATATAATTTCTGGTGGAAGATTGTTTCCCCGCGCAATTGTCCTGGGGAAAAAGACATATCACACGTTTGTTGCATTCATAAGTGGCTAACCCATTACTTTGTTTGTACAGAATATAGAGACACGCGTATCAGATCGCCTGAGCTCCACTGGCTCCAGAGTTTTTCATTTGAGAGAAGATAACACACCAGTGACCGTCTGTCTAATCCGTCGTAGCGCCCGTTCAATTATCTTAACCTGTTGTATGGACTTAGCTATATAAGGGTCGCGGCCAGTGGCACTGTAATCAACAATCGGTTTCATTAGCTGGGCTTTGTACTGTATGCTCGTTCTCTGAATTTGGCCAAACAAGTGCGGTGATTGCGGCGTAGAAAGTTCATGGTCTTGTTTGCTTTGGTGGTAATTTCATTTACATGAACATTCCAGCATAAATCATGCGAGAGGCAGATAATGATTCCTAAATATTTAGTAGCATCAACAGATTCTAGGACCTCGATCATAGAACCTTTGCATACATGGCACCTAAATTTGAATAACAATACTCATACATCCTTAGCCTCACATTCCTGTGAAAATTCCTTTGTCTTGAAACATGAATGCGAGGCTAAGCATGTACAAAGTATTGTAATTCAAATTTAGGTGCCATTTATATAAAAGTCTCATTCTCGTCCCCAGAGCCCACGATCCTTCTGGCCTGTGGCAGGGATAGAGAACTCTGGCCTGACCCCGATATTCTGAGTATGGGCAGAGTATTCGTTTTGTATTCTCGACTAATCAGATTTGCCAGATTTGACGGGAAGTTCGTGAATCGCGGACCAGCCTGAGGCCAGAGCTCTCGATCCCTGCCACAGGCCAGAAGGATCGTGGGCTCTGGGGACGAAAATTGCAAATGTCTATGAAGTTTGTATTGGACACGTTTTAACTCATTCATGTGTTCATGCGCAATGAATGAGTTTAAGCCATGGGGGGGCCTTTGTCCGGGAATCTGCGTCGACTTTTTAAGGCGTAGACGGAAATTAGATGTTGATTAATTTATGCTGATATTAACCAGAAAAAAACGATGCGAGAGGACATCAGTTTCAGTTTCCACCACCAGAAAGACTGTTAATGAGCTGTCAGACTACCTAATATCTCTTTTGTGAAACTTCTTCATCATCATCTTGCAATTATGTTCAAGTTAAACTTTTGTTAAATTGGAGTTTTTGGAATAAGTGGTAAATGGTCAAACCAAACTTGACTTTCCATCAAGCATTTTTGCCTACCATTTGCACAAATAATTGATGAGCCGATTTTTCTGTGTAAATGATAAACAACAGACATAATTCTCCAGAACCCTGCGCACTTGAATATCATATTACAAAAATGTATTTATTGGACCACAACCGGCAAAAGCCTCAGTAAAAACCAATTTTATGATAACTGCAGAAATTCAAGCGCGTTT
>JAHPZR010002554.1:25000-42500 GCA_019787425.1 Platygyra sinensis
TTGTAGAAACATTTATTCATGCCTTGTATATGCAAGTGATAAAATCATTATTATAAATGGTTTGTAAAGGAGTCTTAATTTACCCAAGTTTTCTACAAATTTATCTTTGACATCAGGAGCCCAATGAACTGCGCATGTAAAATCAATTTGACTGAATAGTAATTCCCTTTCAAAAAAAAATTGTGTCTTATCTCCAACACATAAAACAAATCAAGTCGAAAGATCGAATTTAACAATTCTGATAGAGCAATAATTTAAATTTCGCCCACAGCAACCATGGCAACTAAAGCGTACAGTAAGAGTTTGTATGGATAAAGTTCGTCACCTTACAAGTGTGTTAATTTTTAACCAATCTGAGCGTGTATTTTATTAGGAGTGATTTCTAGAAATTATTATTATTATTGTTATTATTGTTAGCATATAACAATCGAGGCAGTGGATATGGCTTGTAAGGTGAATACAGCCTGCACGGTCTGTAAAATTGGCACGAGTGGCACATAGATGCAGTTATTATAGTCATTACGGAAATTGCAGTCAGTACGGAACGTACGGTACGGTGCGGTACGGTCGGTACAGTCGGTACGGTCGGTACAGTCGGTACACTCAGTACGTTACAGTCGGTACGGTACGATACGGTCGGTACAGTAGGTACGGTCGGTACTGTCGGTACGGTAGGTACACTCAGTACGTTACAGTCGGTACGGTACGGTACGGTCGGTACAGTAGGTACACTCAGTTAGGTTTAGTCGGTATGGTGGTCGGTACAGCGGGTACACTCGGTCGGTACGCGGTACAGTAGATACACTCAGTACACTACAATCGGTACGGTACGGTACTGTCGCTACGGTCGATACAGTGGGTACGGTCGGTACATCGGTACAATGGGTAGAGTCAATAGAGTACAGTCGGTACAGCACGGTACTGTCGATACTGTCGGTTCAATGGGTATGGTTGGTGAGGTGAATACTGTACATGTAGTTGATTCAGAAGAAGCGCAGCAATACAGATCATACACAGCGAAAGAGCAGTACGTATGGATAACAAGTTTGAATACTTAGGTTAAACGGTTGTTGTTGCTGTTAAGAACTGGGTTCGAAATCATTACCACTATAGTGCTTGATGTTTGTCTTTTACAATGGGATTGTCGAAACTTTACATACTACATTTTGATTACGAAAAAGCCACTTCTTTCTGAATCAGAACCGCCTTTGACATGAGAATAAAAGAATAACCTATAAATGAGTTTTACAACACGGACATCAACGCTTACATACGTCATAGCTATTGTTCCTGCGAAGCAACCAATAGGAGAACGCCTTTGGACAGCTGCAGGCCTGCTCGACCGATACTATCGACCGACACCGGCCACATGTTGGTCGAGTGTCGACCGATGTAAAGTATCGGTGAAGCATCGGTCAAGTATCAGTCACATATCGGTCAAGTATCGATCAAGCATCGGTCAAGTATCGGTTAATCGTCAAGTATATCGACTGATAGGAGTATCAGTCGATACATCGGTCGGTACTCGACCGATATATCGACCTGTACTCGATCGAATATCGACCGATACTCGGTCGAGTATCGACCGATGTATCGAGCGATGTATCGGTCGACATGTCGGTCGAGGGCCCCCATAAGATACATGATCCAGCAAGATAGCTCCATCTTGCCCATTTACGGAGCTAGCCATTTACTAAATAAAGTAAATGGCCAGTTATATTCAGTGTACATGCATATTTATCTGCATCCACTCAAACTTTCCACTGTGCATTCAACCTAAATAACAAACTAAGCCAAATCTAATCATTTTTTTTTAAACTTTTTTTATTTATTACAATTACTAATTACAATTCCATTTTAAACTATCCGATAAATACAGTTTGGTTTATAACAAATTAAACAAAGGCACCATATTAATTTAATTAAGGAAAAAAATGTCTGTTCTTATCTACCTTCCTTCTTTACTTAAAGATGTTCCTAATAATACTGTTGTCTATTCTAAATGTTAGATAAAATTTTTTCCTCAAATATCTTCCATTTTTCTTTGAACAAATTCGTTTTATTTAATTTGAAATATACAAGCTTTTCAGTTTCAAAATTCTTATGAAGTGGCTCAAAGAAGGTAATATTTTTCTGCATCGACAGGTCCATAAAAAAGATTTTCCTAAAATTACTGTATAATTAAATAGATCCATCTCCTCCTCAAAAAACCCAACAATAACCTGGCAATATGTAAGCGAAAGGCTTCTGCAACTCTTGATTTGACTCAAAATGTTTTCATTAAATCTAATCCATGTAATATAGAATATTCACCTTTAATTTCGTATATATTTTTTGTAACATGGTTCATGAATACAAGACAGTTACACAACCTTTCTCAAGGTTGACTGATAAATGTTGCACTAATCACTTAAATTTTCTTTGAATAAAATACAAAACATAAACTGTACATAACAAGCAAACTGTCAGCTAAAATAAGGCTTCCATTTCTTAAAGATGACAAAACATTTCCTAAACAATGCACACAAATTCATGACAACAGAAGACACAGAACAATGCTATATGTTGTCCTAATCTATTGTACAGCAAATGATTCATTAACCCAATCATCCAGTCAATAAATGTTATCGAAGTTGAGCCTGCAGTCAAATATTCCTGTTTAGAAAGGCATACAAACAAGGCCAAAGAAAACAGAATTGACATTAATTTAAAGTGGTACTATGATCAAATTTTCACACCTTGATTTTTTAGATGTATCCCATAGAATTTCATGAAAGAATAAACCCTGTTTACTGTTTGCAAATATCTGTTCCTGAGATCTTTAAGTTTGAAAAATGTATAAAATATGTAAATGAGATTACTGATGGCATCATACATTCAACCCAGTTTTGTTTCGGGTAAATAATTAAACCTATCTTGGCCAATTTGCAGCACAGGACATTGAAATTTAGTAAGCTAATAGTTCTACAGGCAGCACACCTATAAAAAAAACTCTGTTGCCATGGCAACTCAATCTTTTCCAGTCCCCACCCACTTGATTTCAAATATTAGTGATTTTGAGCTCAGAAAATGTTAAATGAGGCTACAAACTCGAGCTAATGCAATTGTATGCTTGCTGAATCATGCGTATGAAGCACCAGTAGCAAATTAAATATCAACATGGAACAACAAAGGTGGCCACAAGAGCCTTTAATTTGGCGGGTCTGGAACCCAGTATGTTGCCATGGCAACAAAACTGTTAACCTCATATTAGGGAGCACATTTGATAGAATCTCACTGCAAAGAATCGAACATTTCTGTTACAAATTGGCTATTTGATCAAAATTTGGTTGAGTGTATGGCATCTCACTTGGCTAATTTGCATATTTTAAAAACTTGAATATCTCTGGAACGAAAAGAGACATTTAAAAATAGTAAACACCATTTTTCTTCTTATACTGGCCACTTGTTTCGTTTTAAAATGACTTCAATAGGAAAGATGAGATTTTCGTCACAGTACCACTTTAAAACAACTGTTTTGTTTCGACGTTCGCATCCCTGGTTCCCAACTGTGATTTCCACATCATGTTGGGCTAACTTGCTCAGCAGCCTGAGTCTCTTGAAAAGACAACTCAGGTTTTTGTCTTTAAGCTTGCTAAAACAAGCACTGGAGCAATGGATGCTAGCAGAGTTACACAAGTCCAGCCGCCAGATAGCTCATTACTGACTTCCGGTTGAACTTTGAAAAACTCGCAAAACCCATTCCATCCTCCAGCTTTTGCTACCCATTCTGCAATCTCTTTTCGGCACATGTACTGGGACAGCCATTGGACAACATCTTCTCCGTCACTGATGTGATCATCACGACGAGACACAGCAACAACACCAGCAAAGCAATGCAAGACCACTATCTGACCCCAGTTTATTTTTTCACTGAACATTTCATCAGCAATGCTGTTGAACCTTTGGGCTGTCATAGACATATTTTTGAGGTTGTTAAAATGAGCTTCATGCTTTTCTTCCAATTTTTTGCCAACTTCCCGAAGTGTATCAGCAGCCCTGGTGTTCGATCGGTGGGCTAACTTGCCAAGTTTGTGGAAACAGATGTAGTCGTAAGCTAATTCACGTGACAAGTTCTCCTCCTTACAAGGCATCTGTTTGTTTGGGGTGACAGAAACGTCAGTTTCAGCCATAGGGACTTCATATCCTTTCAACTGGGCTAAACATAAAACAGAATAAACCACTAAGTTGAATATGCATAAAGCCGAGTTATACGCTATCACAAGTGAGTGTCACATGCAATTTCTGCACAGGATCACACACAGTCTGTAAATGTAAGAGATTTACCAAAAATTTGTTCAATGATGACATCTAATCGTCGAATAATCTCGTTTATAAAACAATTTATTATAGGCACGCCTACAAAGTCCAGTGGGTCAAGGCTTAACCCAATTTTTTGAAGCAAGAAACAACTAAGGGTACTCTTTCTCCCCCACATACCCCTGGACAGGATGCTAGTTATAACAGTATGTAGTACAGTGTACTACTCCACCCCACCCCACCCATTATTTTAGGTTTCCATAACAGAAAGCTGGTACCAAACTACAGTATACACCTGAGTCAAGAGAAACAAGACAGAGTCAAGTTTGTCTGAGGAAACAGCCATAGGACCATTATGATTTCCCCACAGTTTTCAACGGAATACTGGCAAATACTGGACTGAATAAAAAATATTTCACTTTACAAATCACCTTAATTCTTCAAGTATACCAAAGAAGATGCTCTGTAAGCATTTACTTGTGATACCTTGTGCCGCATAACTATTTAAGATTTTTGAAGGTCTACAAGCAGAATGTCAGACACACACAGCTGTACAACTTTAAGAGAAGTTACCATGGTGCGTATAGTACATTAGGTTTGTGGGTGGGATTATAGCGGGAATTATATACAGAATATAGGGGTACTATAGTTTTAACATTGTAGATAAGTGTCCTTACTTAGTGGGAAACTGCTATTTGACTTGACACGCTAATAACGTTATTATTCTTATTATCATCATTATAATCATTATAATCATTATCATCATAATTTATCATCATTATCATCATTATCATCATTTTTATCATGATCTTCATTATCCTCATTATCCTCATCATCATCATCATCATCATCATCATCATTATCATCACTATCATCACTATCATCACTTTCATCATTTTCCACCATTATCACCATTATCATCATTATCATAATTTTTAAGGATTAAACCACTGCAAAAACCGTGTACGATCAAAACTTGCTCTACGTTGGATCAACATAGATCGTGACCAGACCAAAAAACGGGAAATTTGAATTGACCAATCAGGATTCAGCAGGCGGGAAAAACTTAACTGGCCTCACATCAATGTAAGTCGACACAAAAAGCATTGAAATCAAGCAACTTTTCTCAGTAGAGATTGCATTAAATATTCACGAAAGGGGATTTACATTTCCCAAAACCATATCACTTGCAAAAAGTGTCGTCAAATTAAACCCAGAATTCTGTACTCAATAATTAAAAGATGCCAAAGCAGCTTTACCATGGACTTTATTTTAGCTAGCGACGAAAAAAAAAAAGGCTATTTTCGTGTTGTTTCGGTAAGACAGCTAACTTTTTACTGCCGCACATACTGCGGGCTCAGCCGCCGTATGCAAGGCACCATTTTCACCATTAACATCATTATCATCATTTTCACCATTTTCACCATTATCATCATCATTTTCATCATTATCATCATCACCATTATCATCATTTTCATAATTTTCATCATCATCATTATTTTCATCATTTTCATCGTCATCATCATCATTATCATCATTTTCATAATTTTCATCATTATCATCATTTTCATCATCATCATCATCATCATCATTTTCATCATTATCATCATCATCATCATCATCATTTTCACCATTTTCACCATTATCATCATTTTCATCATTATCATCATTTTCATCATCATTGTCATCATCATCATCATCATCATCATCATTTTCATCACTTTCATCATTATCATCATTTTCATCATTTTCATCATCATCATCATTTTCATCATTATCATCATTTTCATCATTATCAACATCATCATCATCATCATCATCTTCATCATTATCATCATCTTCATCATCTTCATTATCATCATTATCATTATCATCATTATCATCACTATCATCACTTTCATCATTTTTATCATTTTCATCATTTTCCACCATTATCACCATTATCATCATTATCATCATTATCATAATTCTTAAAGATTAAACCACTGCAAAAACCGTGTACGATCAAAACTTGCTCTACGTTGGATCAAAATAGATCGTGACCAGACCAAAAAACTTTAAAAATAGAAAAGATCTTTATATTCACCAGAAATGGCATAAAAAGGCTACGTGATTTGTAACATTAATAAAAAAGGAAATGCATAAAAGTTAATACATGGTAACAAGGTAAAATAAACAAAAGAAAATTAAAAGGTAGCTAATTAAATTACATTTCATCTCTTCTGTTAAGGCCTGCAGGCTCCAGTGTTTTTCCTCTGTGTATGAGGAATGCCTCACGAGCCTTTCTGATGGAGTCACGACTAGTGTGTAGTTGTTCGAGCAATATAAGGATCATGTGATCCTCCGCGTGACCACTAGTCAGGAAGTGTCGTGAAACCGCAGTGGGGGTATAACTACAAAAGGGGTTTATAATTGGTCGCCTATGTTTCATTAAAACGGTCTTTAAGACGACGTTTGGTCTCTCCGATGTACCGAAGATTAAAAGATTAAAGATCTTGTAACAAGCATTTATCCATTCAATAAACCTGAAGAAGGCTGGTGTTGGCCAGCCGAAATATTGTAACAACGCCTATGTTCACATTCTCTTGACCAACCTTTGCAGTATATTTTCTATGATTATCATCATCTAATCATCATCATCAGCAGCAGCAGCATCATCATCATCATCATCATCATCATCATTTTTATCATTATCATCATGATCATCACTATCATCACTTTCATCACTATCATCATTTTCATGTGGTCCAATGCATTGCAATTCTTTTGTTACAGTATCTATTATTTAGATAACAGATCCTGAATCTTGTGCTAGAGTTTTGTGAATTTGTAATTACTCTTACTTTGCATATCAGCAAAAGTTTATTTTCATATGACTGCACACTCAGAGAGGCTGAAAAATTGGAAAAAATGAGAACTTTTTTCTGAAAAATGGGAGATTGGTAAACAATGTTGAATATTTATCTGCTTCAAGTGTTTGCCATCAACATGAACATTTGCTAAAACGTATCAAAAATTACTTTCATCTGTTTGCTGCTTCTGTCGGGGCATCATCTTCGATGATCCCTATTTCTCCTGATGTAAGGGAAGTCTCGGATGGGCAGCCCCTTGAAGATTTGATTTTCCAAAAACTAGCATATTTACCCTCGAAGCCTCGCTTTTCGGATCGGGCAAAGATTTGTTTTAAGAACATCAAATTTCCACGGGGTAACTATCAGCCGATTGTTCCTCGACTCTGTTGTAGAAATAAACCTCAATTCCACTTGTTGGTTTCTTTGAGGGCGCGCGAGCATAACATTGGCAAAAATACAAATCCTCGTTCAAATCATCAAACCAACTGGTATGTATGTATGTATCTATGTATGTAAATCTTTATTTAAACACGGGAAATCATCAGTTAAAGGGGCTCAGTCACGGCATCTTGAGTTATTTTCAACATCGAAAAAATAACCGTTAAATTGAAGGAAACCTAAAAATAAAAGAAAAACATCAAAGAGACGACAATAAACCATAAAGGAACAAGGATGGTTATGGATGGAGAAGATTGACGCGCATTGCAAACTACGAATTTGAAAAGTTTAGCTAAGCTTTTCAAACGTGACTGAACCCCTTTAAGCTTAAGTTAAAAACTAAACAAGGAAAGGTAACAAGGAAACGTACACACTTACCTCGACGAAATTTGTCTACCTTTGAACCCAAATCCTCCCTTCCAATTTTTACAAGCATTTCCTTCAGAAGACGGAGGTTTTGAGGAGAAATCCGGGCATTGCGTTCCAGAGCCTCAAACAAGTGCAACCCATTCTGAATGTCTTCTGCTCGCCCACGCGGAATGAAATCTAAAGCGAGGTATTTCATTTTCTCCACATCTTGACGAGTAAGTTCCTCTGAAAAATCAAATAGCAGTATTCTGAAAGGACTCAACCGATTTTCGTGGACAATACTCTTCATCTCTCCAAGACACAGTACCTCAATAGTGATTTCGTTCGCTTTTTATAGATCAACCTCCTATCCCAGCATGCCTTGCGTAATTGAAAAACATGGTCAGGATCTGACCCTCAAGCTCGGATTGGTCGATATTTTTACAACACGGTAAGACCAATTGGATTGGTCGATATTTTTACAACACGGTAAGACCAATTGCATTTTATTTGCGTGTTTGTAAAAATATCGACCAATCCGAGCTTGAGGGTCAGATCCTGACCCTGGCGTCTGCATGAAAGTGAGATTCAAGTCCAAGGTAACCAGAGGCGGAAAAAGCCGGTCGTCCACGTCTGCGACGTCTGCCTGGCTCTGTACCCGGGGGGGTACTCGATATATCCCTGGGCGAGGGGGTGCCGCCCGGCCCCTCATACCCTGACCCTGTTTAAGACAAATATCGCTGATTTTCCTACCCTGTTTAAGACGGGCGTTTAAAGACAGAATTCCGATTTTTGATACCCTGTTTAAGACATAGATTAAAAGTTGTGGTTACAAATTGGGTGGCTTTCTTGTGTAATCAATA
This sequence comes from Platygyra sinensis, assembly GCA_019787425.1. Classification (NCBI taxonomy): domain Eukaryota; kingdom Metazoa; phylum Cnidaria; class Anthozoa; order Scleractinia; family Merulinidae; genus Platygyra; species Platygyra sinensis. The sequence goes on from JAHPZR010002554.1 coordinate 33,801, forward strand.
GAAATTTAATGTGCCTTGTATCAATGCCAAAGTCAACGGAAGTCAACATTAATTTACAGCATGCAGCAGCACCATAGTTTCTTTAGAAACTTACCCCCTTTATTAATTTACAAGAGCTTGTAAAAATTTTGCTGTTTATTGTCCAAGAAAAGATATCCCATTAAAGACAAAAATTGATAAATCGATACCCTGATTAAGACAAAAAATGATAAATTCGATACCCTGTTTAAGACAAAAATCCCGAAAAACATACCCTGGCTGGCCGCACGTCCCCATCTTCCCTTATAAAAGAGTACCCCCCCCCCCCCCCCCCCCGGTTCTGTGAAATATATATTCGACTCAGGGAAAGCGTTTTCACTCTCGGGAGACAAAAAAGGGAAATACTGGCTTCGGCGATTCTACTGACGGTGAGTTTGCCGAGTTTCTGCTACATAGAAGGTATAGTGGACGTTAGCTTCGGTAACCGGTCGTTTCGCCTACAAGTCGATTCGCCTACATCGAGGTCGTTTCGTTTCGTTTCACTATATACATTCGCCACCGAACTGAGGAAGACGCCCGGCCCTCATCAAGTTCTCGGAATTTAACTGGAAATAAGGTCAAATACAACTTCTCAGCTAACTGCAGGCAGTGATGTTCATCCATCTTCACAAAATATTTCGACTTATAAGTGTGGGCGAAACGACTTGAATGCAGGCGAATTGACTCAGATCGTGTAGGCGAAACTACCTCGATGTAGGCGAATCGACTTGTAGGCGAAACCACTGACATCCTAGCTTCATACTACTCTTATAATGTCATGACAAATGTGAATATTTTGTCGTCTATTTTGAAGTTTTTGCGGGGAGTGTTTAGTTATTTGCCTTGGTTTTTCTTTAGGTTAGGGACTGTCACCGAAGTAAATACTCCTTGTTCTCCTGTGCAAGCTCAAGTGGAGTCTGGTAAGTTTCCAATGTGTTACATATTGCTTTTTCAGGAATCTACAGTACGTAGCTTGTGTTTTGCGAGTCTGATACGTTTTTATTTCTGTGATCAAGTTGATTGCTGCATTGGTACGATTTATTCATTTAGTTTACACTGTCGTCGTTGGCAAACAATTCACTGGCTTAGTTTAATATTTTTGTTTGCCTTTTGAACTAATATATAAATTTAATTCAGTAATTATTTTACCAAAAACTAGCAGTTTTTCTTTTTTATTTGCAATATGCCAATGCCATTTTGCAGTTGTATGCTTAGTTAGCAAACCTATGACTGCAAGCAAGGCTGAAGGTGACCTTGCTTTGATACTAACCTCTGCTTTACTCATGTATACAGCTGTATGTTCAGAAGTTGGCATACTAACAACTTGATTAACACAGCAAATACAGTTAGCTCTGTGTCAAAACAAGGTTTGAAAAGCCATCAAAATCTAAAACCTCATGACTGCAGAGCTGTTTTATGCACATATTTTTAAGATGAGTAGAGGTTTCCTTGATACAAGTCTCTGTCTTTAAATAGTGATTAGCTCAAAATGGGTCTGCAGGCCTGAAAAGTTCCCGGGGCTTTCGAGAAACTAGCTTCAGGTTAATGAATAGACAATTGTACAATGGTCTATTTCCATGTCCTACATATTCATTTTATATTGGTGTTGATACATGATTATATTGCTACAGCTGTACCACCATGTATTCCTGTTTGAATTATTAAACCGCGCAGCCGGAGGCTGGGCGGTTTCTTGCTCTGCCTTCGGTTTTTTTTTTTTTTTTTTTTTTTCGTTTTGTCGGTGACCAGATCCAAACCTCCGCGGATGATGTCATCATTAGCCAATTACAGGCCCTTTCACAGGTCTTTTCGTCATATCCCCCCTCAGGAGGGTTTTGTCAAGTTAGCGAGTTAACTGTTTCGACAAAAAATGGCCGCAGACGGGAATAATGTTTATTTGGTCAAACTTGGGCCAAAATCCGTTGGAGATGCACATCAGGACATTTGCAAGGATAAAGAATGACAATTAGGACCAGTTGCTGGCTACTAAGGCTGAAATTATCCAGAGTGAAGCTGTATTTTCGTTTTGCCTGCGAAACAGAAGATTTTGTAATCTGGAATTTTTGTTTCTGTTCACTTTCGAAGGGAATATTCAATGCGCTAAAAAGGTATTGCGTCTGGCCATGGATCACGCTGACGGTGATAAATGTAAGATCGTGTTTACTTCGCTAGAAGCAATGATGGAATTTTCTGGGGAAAAAATGTTAAAACTTACCCTTTACGCTCGTGAAAAACCCTTTTAACATATGTAAATTGATAGTCGTTTGAAAGGTCAAGGTATTTTTTCCTCAGACAAAATTCTCCGATTACAAGTAACGCTAGACCCGTCTCATGCAAAGAATGTTTCCATATCTCAAACCGCCCTCTCCCTATTCACGTACACTTGCATGAAATTTCTAAGTTTCTTGACACAGAGACTTAGTTTCTGCTCAACAAACGTTGTCAAAGTGCAAGTCTCTTCAATTTTAAAGGAAAAACAAATTTCGTCGGGACGAGGTGGATTTGAACCCAGGGTGCTAGCACGGCAGTCTTCCACCCTAACCACTAGAACACCGAGGAATAGCTACCAACAAATTGTTTAATTTAAGTACCATATCGGAAACCCTAACGCTATAAAGAAGCTAACCATTAACCCTAACCGCTTATCAGTATTTTCAGTGCTTGGGTCTATAATCAGTATTTATTTTGTGTACACATCACAAGGTATCCAAGGGCGATTTGAAATATGGGAAAAAGTCCTAATCATCTTTTAAATTGTTTCCGGGTAATGTTTTCTCGCAAAACGTTGTTGCTAAATATTACGTAATGTTTTGTGAGCGCAAAAGAGTTTAAAAAGCGCGGTTTTAATTTTTTAAAAATTCTTGTTTTCCTTGTTGTTAGTACAGCCTCTTCTTCAGCAAGATTGTGTTCTGTTTTGTCCATGTTATTGTTAATATATTAAATGAATTTATGTTGCAGGTGCTCCTGTTTTGTTTTCAACCCCAATTAATTCGTGTACTCGACGTCAGATTAATCTAGCTGATACAGCTTCTTCAACCAGGTAATTAAAAGTTATGTTTAGCAGCTTCTTCTTTCATAACTCAAAGAAATGTATTCATTTTTCTCTGATGGTCATACTGTACTGATCCCATAACAACCAAAATATGTTGTTTGCATTGTCTTTGAAACCATGGAGAATTGTTACTCAGATTGTAGAATTTGCAGAAAACTAAACAACTGGAAATAGCTAGTGACAGATTTGCATCTCATTGTCATCTCCCAAAAAGTACATGTTTAGTATACTCAAAATTGACACAGGAATTTTTTTAATTTTTTAAAGTACATCTAGATATAAACATATTTGTTCTCTTTCTCCTCTACAGCAATGTGGATGTTACTGGACAGGTATAACTCAGCTTGAAAGTAGCAGTGTTCCTAACCTAGAAAAAAGCGTCCAAGGATGCAATCTTCAGCGTGTAAATTCATCTTTTAACACAGTTATGGGCAATCCTTACTCACTTGTGGAAAGTGGAGTTACATTGAAAGCATCCACACCTTTACCAAAATTATCAGAACAGCCCTCCAGTGATGAAGAAATATCATTTGATCCCAGGGCTCGACACTAACACTTACCCGTTCACCGCTGGAGAGTAGAGTAGATTCGGTGGAAAGTAAAAAATGTCAATTGACGAAAAATACTTGCACGATCAGACAAGTTGTTTTCTACAGTCTGGAAAGTAGTTTTTGGTGTTCAAAGAGGCTGGTAGAAAAAGTAATGCGTGCAGTAGACATAAATAATACAAAAGATTGTGATTAAAAGAAGAACTCCCTTTCGGAATGCCAAGAATGTATCCACAAAATCCGTATCTGTCGTGCCTGGTGCAGGAAGACTGGGCACAAAATGGATTATGCAATAGGGGAGTTTAGCAGTACTGGGAATGAAAATGCCATTTTGAATGCCTTTTTTCATGTTCATTGCTGAGTGTGCCTTTGATTGCCTTTGATCAACAACATATTAAGCCTTTTCCGGTTTGGTTTTTTAGCGTGTAGCGATGAAGGTATGCCAAGGTGTCAAGAACGAACAGACCAAGAACAACTACCACACCCAATTCATGACAAATTACAACAAGCGTGTAACTGTTTTTAGTAAAATCCAACTAGTGGTCTATTATCAATGCTGTGTTCTGATTGGTTGAGCTACTAGTAGGCTATTTGTTATTGCCCACTAGTAGCGAAATGCACCGGCTTTGAAAACCAAAACAATGGCTTTAACTAGCGAAAGATGTTTTCTCTCGATACTTTTCTTACCAACTAGTTGGATTTTACTAAAACAATAATTTATCTCTCCCTCATGGGCTCTGAGTCAATAGCCCATTCGGCCTTCAGCCTCATGGGCTATTGACTCAGAGCCCATTCGGGTTCGAGGAATAATTGTTAATTATTCGTGTGGAAGGCGTTTGTCTCCATCTTTGAGTACATCATCCTTCAACTAGTGCTAGTCCCTTTTTAAATAATTATAACTCGTTCAAGTTCTCTACACCAACAACATGAGAAAAATATAAAAAGAAAAGGAAGATGACTGGACGTAGATTTCGAGGAGAGTGGCTATCAGAGTTTGTTGGTGATTATGGCAAGTAAAAAAATATGCTTTCTTTAATTCTGGAAAATATATTTCTTCTGTGGAAAGTAAATTTTTAAGCATACTTTCCATAGTGGAAAGTTACGTCAAAAGTAAGTCTTGAGCCCTGGATCATCCACAGGAGGACTTTGATTTTTCTGTCAGGTACCCATTTTATAACTTTTGTATTGTACATTCATGAACTGTGAAGTTCTTTGATGTTGTTTGGTAGTGAAGACACATACCAGTTCAGTGGTTTGAAAGTCTTTTGTAAAAGAGAGTAGTTATTTTATTCTACCCTGCATCACATTTGTAACTCTTTTTCTCTAATAAATAATTTTTTGGCATTCTAGGATGACTTCAGTTTTGGAGCACCTTGCCCAAGACAGTGACAGTGATAGTGATGAAAGTGGTTCAGAGTTGTCCGATAATTATCAAAGTGATGATGACTACAATTGCAAGTTGGTAAACTTAATTATCTTTATCAACCAATAAAATGAGAGAGATTATTGGTTTTGATGTGATAGCCCATCCAACCAAACATTTACAAGTACAATTTTAGCTATTTAATCAGAATTTACTCCTACAGTGGAACCCCGCTCTACGGACACCCACTTAATACGGACACCCGCTTAATACGGACAGCCACTTTATACGGACAGTTTTGTTTGTCCCGACAAAAAGCTCGTATATTTTCTCTAATATTAACCCGCTTTATACGGACACCAGGTAATACGGACAACTGACACTTTTCTGTGTCTCGAGTCACAAACTCTCATATATTGTCAACCCCGCTTTACGGACACTGGTTATCTGCACACTTTGTCGAAAACAATACGGACCGATCAAAAACAATACGGACTAAAAAACTTTACCCGAGAGGTTAAACTTTACCCACGTTTGACCAATCAGAGAGCAGTATTTTTAATAGCCGTCTGGCCGAGTAAACTTTACCCATGCGAGTAAACTTTACTGGCAGCTGTTTATGAAATACCAACTGTTTCAAGTCCAAATGGCTAAATTATGTTACCTTAAATCCTTCAAATGCTATGTTTCTAAGCGCAACAGACCATTTTGACCAAAGAAAACCAAAAACCTATGTTTTCGTCCATGAAAGATGGCGCGCTTTTTGCTTGGTAAACTAATCGAGCGGAACTTCTTAAATCAACAATATAAATCCATTATCTCGGTCTCAAGGGAGCGCTTGATGACAGGTTACGGTCAGGAAATCATAACTTCAACTCGTTGTTTATGCCCACAGCTACTGCACCTTTTTGTAGAAATTTGAATTGCTGCTACATCTTTCGGATTCTCCTAAAAGGAACCGTAGCATAACTGTTCTTCATATCAAACAGAAATGAAATGAAAACGGTTTTAAAATTAGTTAGAATTTATCATGGTCCTCGTGGTAAACTTTACCGTGACTCGCGCACCAGATAGTTTTCGCGCCAATTATGACAGACATGTTCTTAAAAGCAAATTACTGTATAGCCAGTTCAACTCTTCTGCCACCTAAGACGGCTAGATTTTTCAGCATTATTAAATCGACTACGATCGAATTCTTACCTTTCCCTACAAATTCTACTCTTATCTCTCCAGGAAATCTCAAATCCCCAAGCGGCGGTGCGGGGATTGAACACCATATTTCTTCATAATCACATACTAATTTACTTGTTAATTTAAAGGTTTTAACTAAAAGTCCTAGAATGAAACCCTAAGTGTAGGCCTTACAACTAGCCCGTTTACAGTTCACCGATGAATCATGTCACCATCGGCATTTAAGCTCAATGTAAATAAACTTAGTCTATTAAAATAAGCTGGCGCGAAATCACGTTTTGTTGCTGCGAAATTTTCTATCCTCTAGAGCGAAGGTAATGGTATCTCAATGGAGAGTTTGTTTTCTCATAATAAAATTCCACAATGAAAGCATATCTCAATCTTACCTGTGATTGACACCACTTTTGCAGGTACAACATTTGTGTAGTAATGATGTTTAGTCTCTTCGATCTTCTCACCGCTTCAAGCGAATTCGAACTGCAACTTTTCGTTATTCTCACATAATCATCTCTTCTGCACACTTTTCAAGAAGGAACCTAGCTAAGTGTAAGTGGCCTTGTTATTTTCGCGGACTTCCTCCGGCAGCTTGATAATGTTGCTTTTTACATACAATCGAAATATGCCTTCCACGGACATCTTGGCATATCCGATAGACTCAGTTGCAAATATTGTGAACAGTATCAATTGAAGGAGGATAAAATTGCTAAAAGAGCAAAATTTTGCATTCCTCTACAAGCTGCAACACTTCAGAAAGGTTTTATTTGGCTTGTTTGCCCAATCTTGTGATTCACATGCGAATAGACTGTTCACAGCCTCTCTGTTTACACATGTGCTGAAAGAAAAAGCAAGCAAAGCAATCGTGAAGTACGCGCGGGGGGTGAGGGTCGGGTTTCATGATTTTATTCCTGCATTCAACGACCGCATAAAAATATGAGAAAATAGAGCGCTGTGAACAGCCTACGTCCGAAAGTTATTGTAATCTTTTCGGGTGACACTTTGTTTACATTGTTCAGCCTCATTGAATTATGAATCTCATAACATGTCAGTGGTAAAGTTTACCGCGTGCGTGCTTGGTTGGCGCTCCCTTATAATTTCAGTGATAAAAGTAAATGGCTGCTTTTTATAAAAACCTTTTTTCAACCTAGTTCAAAGCCATGGCATCGTTTGTGTTTAGCATAGAGACTCCAATAGGCCTTTTGCAACAGTTGGTCACGTGACGTGCTTTTCAAGAACACACTGATTAATCATTGGTAATGCATAATGTTATCAGAAATGGAAAGAACAGCTCCAAATAAGCTTACATGCAAATTTTCAGGTTTATATCTTTTAAGGGGGAATTTTTATGGACGTTAAAAATTAGAAGGATTTGTATGAGAAGAAGTCGCTTTGCCCTCCAGTCACGCTCCAGTGGTTTTCCATACAAATCCTTGTAATTTTGCAAGTTTTCAAGTCGCCATAAAATCTTTGCCTTTCGGTGTAAGGGCCTAGAAATTTCCATTTTTCCTAATATTTTACCCCTCTTTCTATCTCCAATGGTTATATGCCGGCAGCTTCTTTTGGTAGTGAATAATAACAGAAAAGGTTTCTGGAGGGCAAAGCTTCCTCGCTTCCATACAAAACCTTCTAATTTTTGCAATATTCAAATCGTCATTAAATCTCAACCTTATACGGCATTGGTCTGAAAATTGGTGTCCTGGTTATTTAAAACATGCTCTTTCCAGCTCTGAAATTCATTTTGCTGTAGCTAAAAGTTTAGAAATTATCGGTCACGTGACCAACTGTTGCAAAAGGCCTATTAGGCCCTCGATTTGACTGACACGAGAGACGAGGGAACTACTGATATTTCTCAGTGTTTAATACCGATCAGATGACAAATATTTCGTGACCTATAATGTCGCAGTGGTAAAGTTTACCCCAAGCATGCTTGATTGGCGCCAAAACCTGTGTTGTCGACTTCCCAGTAATCACAATTCAACCTTACTTGATACAGACTGAGGCAAAGCTGGCTGTTTTAAAAAATAAAAGGCTTTTCTGTAACGGCAGGGCATGTTTATTTTTTTCTTTATTCCAATACTCGTGTTCTACTCGAGGTAATTATCAGTGAAAGAACCAACTAAGAAGGTTTTATCTCAAGTGTCACTGGTAAAGTTTGCCACATGCGAGATGCCGTGGGAGCGTAAATAAAATTGTAAATCAGAACATTGGTCACCCTAGATTGTCACATATAACTTTAAATGAGAAAAAATGAACTTTAAATGACAAATTTTTCGAGCCTCTTTTGCTTCGTGATGTATTTCAAATATAATCGTAACTATAACAAAGTTCTTGAATCTGATTGGTCATCAACTGCCCTGATTAGAGCATTAATTGGACAGTTGCACACGTCATGCACTTGTAATTGGACAGTTGTACGCGTCATGCCTGAGTAATTGGACAGTACGCGTCATCAAGCGCCCACTAGTTGCACTTCAATGGGTTTTCTTTTACAGCATCTAGCTTAGAAGTTGAATATATTAACCTGTTAAATA
>JAHPZR010002554.1:50000-55000 GCA_019787425.1 Platygyra sinensis
ACGTGAAGAGGTCAACGTCGTCATGGTTGCATAATAAATCGCACCTTTTCCACAAGATATATGATAAACAGAATATTGCATGCCCGCTTGTGGATATGAATTTTATCTTCTCGTGTTCAACTCGATATCTCACTCGTTTGCTACGCTCACTCGTGAGATAGCCAGTTGAACACTCGAAGATAAAATTCATATCCACGTGGGCATGTAATATCCTCTATATTTTAGGGAGTCTCCCGTGCATTATTTTACTTTCCCTTTCGGTGGATTTTCCGTCACTCCGTCTTTTAGGATTTCAGGGGATTTTCCGTCATTCCGTCTTTTAGGATTTCGGGGGATTTTCCGTCATTCCGTCTTTTAGGATTTGGGGGTATTTTCCGCCGTTCCGTGATTCCGCGATTCCGTCTTTTAGGATTTGGCGGTATTTTCCGCCGTTCCGCGATTCCGTCTTTTAGGATTTGGGGTGATTTTCCGCCGTTCCGTGATTCCGCCATTCCGCCATTCCGCCGTTCCGTCATTCCGGCTTTTAGGGTCGCCCGTCAATGGCACTAGCTGAGGAAGTACATCGACTATTTCTCTTACCCTTGCAAAAATAATTCCCGGAATGCTATTGGAATTTCAAGGATTCGTATAGTTTAGTGTCTAATTGCTGATTCCTTTTGAAAACCTAATGGTACAATATCATTATTATAAATACCAGCAATGTGCACGTGGATATCAAGCTAGGCCACAAATTATGTTTCATGACTTCGTGCATTAACTTCATCCTTCTCAGGAAAAGGTAGATATTTTGAAGCTCTGTAGTAGCAAAGTAGCTTGGGATAACTATGCACTAGCTTCTGCCAATGATTTTGGAAGACTTTTCAGCATTTGGCAGGTCTCTACATTGTGTAAAGATCTCTAAAAAGGCGAGTTCTTTTGTGGAATTCGAACATGCCAGAAACGAGCCGCCATCTTGGATTTTGAATGCTGGTAGACCCTGGGAACGAGTGCTATAACCCATAATGCAATGCTCTGAAAAGGGCGGGAAATTTTGACACTGGGTGAACTGCATTTGTACAGTGAAGCTACATTTTACAGCAGGTCAATTTTACTGAGCTAAATGATGTTTAAAAGCGACAATATCTGGATCTTTTGGCTGTAGGAACAATTGTAAGTATAAAGAATCTTAGACCTTCTGGATTAAGACTTTATATAGTGTTTTTGATGATCACTGCCAGCTGTAATGATTTATGATATCACTACACTTGAACTTGGCAAATTTTGGCAGCCAGGTTTCAGTTTGGATCTCTGTCTTAATTTCTTCTTGGTCATGACCATTTTAGCTTTTAATTGTTGTTTTACAATCATAACTGGAACAAAAACAGATTTGAAAGCTTCTGATAGATCTTGGCTTGAAATTATGTTTCTGTTATGAGCAATTTATTGTGGTGAAACTGAAATATGTTGCCGTGTGTTTTTCCTCTAGTTGTTGAAGCACAAAAGCTTGAAGTGTTTGCATTCACAAACAGAACTACATCAGTACATGGTTAAAAGCTAAGTGATTCACAATAGTGTCAGTGTAATTCCCATCATAATCAAGCTGTGGGATCTGAAGAAAATAGATATAAGCTGCAGTCTTCAGGGTGAAACTCTCAACTTTGAGTTTGAAGCTAAATCTTTCAAAAATGTCAGTTAGGTAAATACATGTATATATGCCATATCAGAGAAACCTTGAAATTTAGCAAATAAAATCAATTTTGAGTAGAAACAGGATGTTCCAGCTAGTCTTTGATCTAGTGTGGGCCCCTCTTTTGCATACTGACCAAAAATTATATGAATTTTAAATTTCAATAAGTGTAAAGAACGTTAACATTGCATCTCCTGAGTTGACGACATTTTTGACCACCACTATGTACTCTCTGTCAATTAGAGTGCAGACAATGCTAAACCACATTTGATTTGTTAACTTTACATTCCATATTTTCATGGTCAAAAAGCTGTAAGTATAATTATGCATCAGTATAGCAAATTCAGTGTTTTTAGTCAGCTCGTGTATTTACACGAGTGTGCATAAAGTATACTTAAAGTATAGTTTTTGTCAAGTATACTTGAAGTATACTTGAGATAAAGTATACTTGAAGTATACTTTTTAGGTGACCAAAAGTATACTACTTTAAGTATACTTCTTCAAGTATACTTAAAGTATACTTTAAGTACAAATTAAGTATACTTTTCTAGTTGTTCAAAAGTATACTTAAAGTATACTACATTCCTGCAAGGGTATGATTTCGTGACCATAACCTGTCACCAAACGCTCCCTTGAGACTGAGATAATGGATTTATATTGTTCTGTGTGTTCTGTTGTCATGAATTTGTGTTCATTGTTTAGGAAATGTTTTGTTGTCTATAAGAAATGAAAGCCTTATTTTAACTGACAGTTTGCTTGTTATGTACAGTTTGTGTTTTCTATTTTATTCAAAGAATTTGTCCGTCAACCTTGAGAAAGGTTGTGTAACTGTATTATATTCATGAACCATGTTACATAAAACACATGATGAAATTAAAAGTGAACATTGTATATTATATGAATTATATTTGGCCTATTTTGTTATTTTGGTTGAATGCACAGCGCGAAGGTTGAGTGGATGCAGATAAATATGCATGTACAGCTGTACACTGAATATAACTGGCCATTTACTTTATTTATTAAGTGGCTAGCTCCGTAAATGGGCAAGATGAACCAAATCGCGTGCTGTGATTGGCTACCCAAGTGGGCAAGATGGAGCTATCTTTCCCGATCGGGACTACACGCTGTATCCCGCAATAAAAATTCCGAAAGCCCCATAATAAATCCTTTATTGACCGAGCTTGTTCGGTCAAGATGGCCAGATATTGGCCTCGTTCTATTGCAATTGCCGGTTGATTTAGTTCCAATTGCGACAGAAAAGGTCAGTCGTATCCGGTCGAATATTATTTGGAATCGGTGCAAGAGTACTCTGAAGGAAAGATCCATAAGAATAAACCCAGGGAAACCAACTTTTCTAAACCAAGGGACCTACTTTGCACCCAAGGATGCACAGGTAGTTTACATTTTTTGTTTCCCAATAAAACGTGAAGGCCCTTTGAGGAGTTCCTCTGTGGGAGGAGGTTCCTTCATCCTAATTGTTGTTGCAATTTGTTTCGGATTGAACTCATTACGATCTGATGGCAGGTTGAAACTTCCCTCCATTTGAGTATGCATCCGCAGCATTTTGTCAATCAGGAAAGGAAAGTATCTGTACGTCTTCTCTTCCTTCACAAGTTCTGCGTGGTACTTCTGGGAGCGCTTTGAATACTTCCTGTGGCCAAATCCACCATCAACCTTGGATTTGCCTTGCAAAATAGGTGGAAATTGTGATCCAGGGCAGCCAACATAACTCTCATAATAAAGTAGGGATACCTAAAACAAGGTAATTTCAAAACATCAACTTCTAGTTTCCTCAGGTCACCCAAATCAACCTAGTTTCACACTTGAAAAATCTCTTGTGAGCTTAAAATCTGTTTTCTCCATCAGTTACTGACAATCTCCCTGGAATAAAGCAATGTATTATTCAACTCACTCAAATGCCATTCTCTTGGGGACATATTTAGTCATCATGCTGTTGTAACCTTCCAGCTCACTGGTATGCCTAGAAGTGTAAAAAATTAGTTGCACTTAAATGAAAGAGAAAAAATACCCTGAGCCACTGTAAATCCAAGACAAAAATAAATAGTTCAATCAACCTACCTGAATCTGACATAGAAATGAAGAGTTCAGCCACTTGGGATCCAAGACTATTTTGCGAAGCGCTGCCATTGCTTTGGAGTCTTTGTTCACGGGTAGTTGTTAGAACCCTCTGTATTCTCCTGATCTTCATGCTTGCATCTACCAGATGCCCATGAATGTTCTCCGCATACATGGTACAGCGCTCCCACCCAGGTGTCCTGAACAAGTGAAAAATTAAAGTTCAATTCGAGAAGTTTGCACCACCTTGCTAACATCTATTTTAAAGAAGTTTGACAGGTTATAGGAAGAGAAAAAAGGGCCAATCAATTTAAAAGAAGGCTCCATTCATTGTTGCTGCATAAATAGGCCATGTGACAAAACAAGTGGTTTGTAGTAATGTATTCCAAGGTTTTTTATACAGAGAAAAAAATTGCCACTAGATAAAGACCTTTACAATAGCTAAAACGATACAACTGTTGTATTAGGCTGCATGTATTTGATTACATGTAAACCAAACCTTGATTTCTTCTTCATTTCCTCAGCTGTCTGACTACAGAACCAGAAATGATTGACTATTGTCTGAGCACCCCTTGATTTTAGCAGCTTAAGGAAAGAATCATTTTTTCATTTAACAGCATATTTTGCAGACATGCAGCTGTTCATGGGGAAATGCAAAGCACTACAGTGTATGTGCTCATAATGAACCTTAATTGTACATCAACAAGTTGTTTTGCATGTTCATTATTATATTTTCTGGAACCTTCAAAATTGATGGTAGTCTGCAACTTACTTCCCAATTATGGGTGTCAACAAGGATAAATAGTCTGATGATGGTAAAGCAGTTGCTGTCACCACCTGAACTGATGAAATTTTTTAAGAAAAAATAAAGAAATAGCTGATGTGTAGTAAATATTGGTTTGTGTGGCTCCCTGCATACCTGGTGGAGGGCCTTACTCAACTTCTTTGCTTTTTGCCATATGTCCAGTGAGTGGAACAGATCCATCAGCTCAGAATATTTCTCTATTTGAAATAAATATTCATTTCTATTAATAGCAACATTGTACTTTATATACTGGACTGAGTTAAATTTCATCCATCATGATAATGTTATAATCGAGATCCTTAATGTATATACAAGTTGTTCTTTAAAAGGAACTTTGTTTCCTTTTCTCCAGCCCTTGTCAAAAAGACATATGAGGTGCGCCCACCCCATGCCTCTGAGATGAAGTTGAAGGCCCCATTTGGGGCGATTGAAACTAGCTGGCAGTCACACATG
>JAHPZR010002554.1:57500-72500 GCA_019787425.1 Platygyra sinensis
GAGCGGCCATTGTCAGCGGGGGGAAAAATATGTTATTTCGCTACAATAATGGAAAGAGAGACTCGGCCCACGAGTCCCAAAACAAACACAATTTTCCGACCTTTTCTCACGGGCTAGAGTTCTTAAATAAGGCAGGAAAAGAGAAAAACAACGGAAAAGGATACTCACATCAGCGCCGTCGATTCGCTTCACTGTCCGAGGGTAAAATGCAACAACTTATGAAAGAAAGACACTCTGGTTAAACCAAACAAATTACAAACTGCTGGTCTGTTTCAACCTTAAAGGTAAGTTTAAGTTTTTCCGTTTAAAAACTGTCAAATAGAAAATTCGAGCTTTCAACAGAAAAATTAAAACAAAACCAATTGCTATTTTGTTTAATATTTCGCTTACCGCGAACAATCGCTTCTGATATTGTTGTCCTTTTTTTTCGTGTCGGATTTTCAGGGTTTTATGCACAGTTCCACCGGCTATGTTATAAAACAATTGGTTCATGCTTTTAGCTGTGCACTATCGAGTTATGGAGCACTTGGGAAGTTTGGAGAGCACTCAAGAAGCTAGAGTTGCCCTCGGCTATCGCCTTGGGCAACTCTTACGCTTCTTTCGTGCTCTCCAAACTTCCCGTGAGCTCCATAACTCGATAGTGCACGCTAAAGCATGAACCAATTGTTAATTATACCATGATCTACAAAAATGGCGAGCGTACGCGTGATTTTTTGGGCCTTTTTGTTTTTATTGTAGTCTAGTTTTCTATATTTTGGTTTTTTTTAATAAAACAACAAATGAAATTATTTTATTATATAAACACTAGTGAAATACCAAGTGAGCTTTCGCGCGAAAACTTTATTTTTGCAGATGCCGGCCCAAAATATATAAACGCTGGCCGCTTTCTTCTGTTTACCAGGAAAAAAAAACCCAGAATTAAACGGTGTTAAAGTGAGACAACAGAGCTGGAACAGATTGTCCACGAGGGTGCCTATAAATAACTTGATGACAAAATAATTTCCTAAATCGATAGATCAGTAGCGTAGGTGGGCGTTAAACCACATTATTGATAAACGGATAATCTCAGAATTCCAGCCTTCAGAACTGCTGCCATGATAACATAAGATGAGATTGCTCTGATGGGTATAACTAAACCCGGCCTCTAGATTAATGATATTATGGAGGTATCCATAATCTCGTGTTTATCTTCACACGTGAAAATAACATGTTATCTTCACACGTGAAGAGGTCAACGTCGTCATGGTTGCATAATAAATCGCACCTTTTCCACAAGATATATGATAAACAGAATATTGCATGCCCGCTTGTGGATATGAATTTTATCTTCTCGTGTTCAACTCGATATCTCACGCGTTTGCTACGCTCACTCGTGAGATAGCCAGTTGAACACTCGAAGATAAAATTCATATCCACGTGGGCATGTAATATCCTCTATATTTAAGGGAGTCTCCCGTGCATTATTTTACTTTCCCTTTCGGTGGATTTTCCGTCACTCCGTCTTGTAGGATTTCAGGGGGATTTTCCGTCATTCCGTCTTTTAGGATTTCGGGGGATTTTCCGTCATTCCGTCTTTTAGGATTTGGGGGTATTTTCCGCCGTTCCGTGATTCCGCGATTCCGTCTTTTAGGATTTGGCGGTATTTTCCGCCGTTCCGCGATTCCGTCTTTTAGGATTTGGGGTGATTTTCCGCCGTTCCGTGATTCCGCCATTCCGCCATTCCGCCGTTCCGTCATTCCGGCTTTTAGGGTCGCCCGTCAATGGCACTAGCTGAGGAAGTACATCGACTATTTCTCTTACCCTTGCAAAAATAATTCCCGGAATGCTATTGGAATTTCAAGGATTCGTATAGTTTAGTGTCTAATTGCTGATTCCTTTTGAAAACCTAATGGTACAATATCATTATTATAAATACCAGCAATGTGCACGTGGATATCAAGCTAGGCCACAAATTATGTTTCATGACTTCGTGCATTAACTTCATCCTTCTCAGGAAAAGGTAGATATTTTGAAGCTCTGTAGTAGCAAAGTAGCTTGGGATAACTATGCACTAGCTTCTGCCAATGATTTTGGAAGACTTTTCAGCATTTGGCAGGTCTCTACATTGTGTAAAGATCTCTAAAAAGGCGAGTTCTTTTGTGGAATTCGAACATGCCAGAAACGAGCCGCCATCTTGGATTTTGAATGCTGGAAGACCCTGGGAACGAGTGCTATAACCCATAATGCAATGCTCTGAAAAGGGCGGGAAATTTTGACACTGGGTGAACTGCATTTGTACAGTGAAGCTACATTTTACAGCAGGTCAATTTTACTGAGCTAAATGATGTTTAAAAGCGACAATATCTGGATCTTTTGGCTGTAGGAACAATTGTAAGTATAAAGAATCTTAGACCTTCTGGATTAAGACTTTATATAGTGTTTTTGATGATCACTGCCAGCTGTAATGATTTATGATATCACTACACTTGAACTTGGCAAATTTTGGCAGCCAGGTTTCAGTTTGGATCTCTGTCTTAATTTCTTCTTGGTCATGACCATTTTAGCTTTTAATTGTTGTTTTACAATCATAATTGGAACAAAAACAGATTTGAAAGCTTCTGATAGATCTTGGCTTGAAATTATGTTTCTGTTATGAGCAATTTATTGTGGTGAAACTGAAATATGTTGCCGTGTGTTTTTCCTCTAGTTGTTGAAGCACAAAAGCTTGAAGTGTTTGCATTCACAAACAGAACTACATCAGTACATGGTTAAAAGCTAAGTGATTCACAATAGTGTCAGTGTAATTCCCATCATAATCAAGCTGTGGGATCTGAAGAAAATAGATATAAGCTGCAGTCTTCAGGGTGATCGAAACTCTCAACTTTGAGTTTGAAGCTAAATCTTTCAAAAATGTCAGTTAGGTAAATACATGTATATATGCCATATCAGAGAAACCTTGAAATTTAGCAAATAAAATCAATTTTGAGTAGAAACAGGATGTTCCAGCTAGTCTTTGATCTAGTGTGGGCCCCTCTTTTGCATACTGACCAAAAATTATATGAATTTTAAATTTCAATAAGTGTAAAGAACGTTAACATTGCATCTCCTGAGTTGACGACATTTTTGACCACCACTATGTACTCTCTGTCAATTAGAGTGCAGACAATGCTAAACCACATTTGATTTGTTAACTTTACATTCCATATTTTCATGGTCAAAAAGCTGTAAGTATAATTATGCATCAGTATAGCAAATTCAGTGTTTTTAGTCAGCTCGTGTATTTACACGAGTGTGCATATTAAAGTATACTTAAAGTATAGTTTTTGTCAAGTATACTTGAAGTATACTTGAGATAAAGTATACTTGAAGTATACTTTTTAGGTGACCAAAAGTATACTACTTTAAGTATACTTCTTCAAGTATACTTAAAGTATACTTTAAGTACAAATTAAGTATACTTTTCTAGTTGTTCAAAAGTATACTTAAAGTATACTACATTCCTGCAAGGGTATGATTTCGTGACCATAACCTGTCACCAAACGCTCCCTTGAGACTGAGATAATGGATTTATATTGTTGATCTAAGAAGTTCTGCTCGATTAGTTTACCAAACAAAAAGCGCGCCATCTTTCATGGACGAAAACATAGGTTTTTTTGTTTTCTTCGGTCAAAATAGTCTGTTACACTTAGAAACATAGCATTTGAAGGAAAGGTAACATAATTTAGCCATTTGGACTTGAAACGGTCGGTATTTCATAAACAGCTGCTGGTAAAGTTTACTCGCATGGGTTAAGTTTACTCGGCCAGACGGCTATTAAAAATACTGCTCTCTGATTGGTCAAACGTGGGTAAAGTTTAACCTCTCGGGTATTGTTTTTGATCGGTCCATAATGTTTTCAATGAGTGTGATTGTAACAATTATGTGATAACTGTAAACATTGTACCCTGTTCAAATAATGACAGATTTTTACATGTGAATAAAATTTTATTACAGAACTGTGCTAAAAAAACAGCAACGAATCAAAGTCACAGATCCACTGTCATGCCTGTTTCAAATTATAACAATACTCTACAAAACTTAAAAGTTTTTACTCTGAGACTATGATAAATGATCGTGAACTTTCCTTAAGATGAACTTGTCGCTGTTACAGTTAAGAAATTGAACAACATGTTCTCGTAAAACTGTCTGCTTTGGTCTATATATTGATAAAACATGTGCCCCTGACGTTTTTTCTGAGAGCCCACTTAATACGGCCACCCGGATAATACGGACACTATGTCATGTCCCTTTGGTGTCCGTATTAACCGGGTTCCACTGTCAGTAACAATAACTAAAGGTTTGATGGCACAAACAGTGTATATAAGGATGGGGGTGAAGAGAAAGAAAGGGGGGAGAGAGGAAGGCAGAGAGACTGGACAGGATTCAAGATTTGTCTCACAAAACAGTACATGCATGTACATTTGTACTGTACATGTTTAGCAGTGGTAATTTTCTTGTGAGGGCAAGGTTTTTTGGAATTTTTGGGCCTTCATTATTTCAATATCAGAATATACTGTAACATTGATTATGCATTTCTGGTCAATATGCAAAATTTTATTTTGATTGATTTTATCCCTAAAGATTCCCACACAATTCTGGGATGCGAAGATATGGAAATTAGTGTGGAGGATGATGAACGAACTCTCACTATGGTTGAAGATTTGTGTAGTGAAGATGTACATGTAGCAGAAAATTCAAGCTGTTGTTCACCTGCTCCACTAGCTGATGATGACAGGGATGAAGCAGCAGCAGCAGCATTGCTAGCAGATATCTCCAGCAAAAGTGTGAAAGAGAACAAAGAAAAAGTCCTTACTGAATTGGAGGAAGCTATGAAAAAGCTTACTGTTGTAAATGCTGACCTGGGTGAATTTTTCACCATTCAACAGAAGTCACGTTTCCTAGTTTCAAAAGAGAAGTTGTTGGAACTTGCTGGTGTTGCAAAGTTACTGTTGATGACCACACATGTGGAAAGGAACTGAACTTCAACACTCGGGAAGTTGGAACTGTCATTGAAATTACATGTTCATGTGAAAATAACCATTTCTGGAAGCTTGATAAGTGAGAGCACATTTCTGCGCTTCCAGAAACATTGTGCAGCACCTGTTGTGGAAGAAGTGTGGAGAGACATGAATAATGTTGTGAAAGAAGTTTTCAAGGCTTATGAGGACATTTGCCTATGTGGGCATGGTCGCACTTATTCACCTGGCCACAGTGTCAGGTATTGTGTTTATACTTTGATGGAGCATTTCACCAGTGCCGTAATTTATTTCGAAGTCATTGACAAGCAGGAGACTGGGGGAAACTCAACAACTATGGAAAAAGAAGCTCTGCGCAGACTGTTAGGGAACCAGTGGTCACTGTATTCCCCTTTGATGAGCTCAAAACTGATGCTTCCTCTACTGTTATTAAGCTGGTCAGAGATTTGAAAGGTGAGCCAAGTACATGCACATTTTTGTACAAACCTAAGTAGTCATTTGTAATGTTGTACTTAAAGGGGATAAGTTTCTAGAGAAACTATGGTGCTGCATCGGTGGGAGTATTACAGGATAATTTGGTTTTATCAACTGAGTTGATAATGTGAATTGGCCACCGTAAAGAGATTCGAAAGCTTAGAGATTCGAATCTCTTTACGGTGGCCAATTCACATTATCAACTCAGTTGATAAAACCAAATTATTTGTAATGTTGGCTTGATAGCGCAGTTGGCAGAGTATTGATCCAGTATCGCAGAGGTCATGGGTTCAAATCCTGTACAGGACTGAATTTTTTTCAGGCTTTAATTTCACCTATGCTTAAGTTGTGTGCATAACTACTATGATCAATTATACCTTCATATCTTTATATCAAAGTTCAGATGTATGAACTTTGATATATTCACTTGTATTTGTAATGTCTTTGTTGTGCTATTGATTACTTTGTTATATAACAAGGGCAATGTTTTGCCAAGGGCTGGAGAAAAGGAAACAAAGTTCCTTTTAAAGAACAACTTGTATATACATTAAGGATCTCGATTATAACATTATCATGATGGATGAAATTTAACTCAGTCCAGTATATAAAGTACAATGTTGCTATTAATAGAAATGAATATTTATTTCAAATAGAGAAATATTCTGAGCTGATGGATCTGTTCCACTCACTGGACATATGGCAAAAAGCAAAGAAGTTGAGTAAGGCCCTCCACCAGGTATGCAGGGAGCCACACAAACCAATATTTACTACACATCAGCTATTTCTTTATTTTTTCTTAAAAAATTTCATCAGTTCAGGTGGTGACAGCAACTGCTTTACCATCATCAGACTATTTATCCTTGTTGACACCCATAATTGGGAAGTAAGTTGCAGACTACCATCAATTTTGAAGGTTCCAGAAAATATAATAATGAACATGCAAAACAACTTGTTGATGTACAATTAAGGTTCATTATGAGCACATACACTGTAGTGCTTTGCATTTCCCCATGAACAGCTGCATGTCTGCAAAATATGCTGTTAAATGAAAAAATGATTCTTTCCTTAAGCTGCTAAAATCAAGGGGTGCTCAGACAATAGTCAATCATTTCTGGTTCTGTAGTCAGACAGCTGAGGAAATGAAGAAGAAATCAAGGTTTGGTTTACATGTAATCAAATACATGCAGCCTAATACAACAGTTGTATCGTTTTAGCTATTGTAAAGGTCTTTATCTAGTGGCAATTTTTTTTCTCTGTATAAAAAACCTTGGAATACATTACTACAAACCACTTGTTTTGTCACATGGCCTATTTATGCAGCAACAATGAATGGAGCCTTCTTTTAAATTGATTGGCCCTTTTTTCTCTTCCTATAACCTGTCAAACTTCTTTAAAATAGATGTTAGCAAGGTGGTGCAAACTTCTCGAATTGAACTTTAATTTTTCACTTGTTCAGGACACCTGGGTGGGAGCGCTGTACCATGTATGCGGAGAACATTCATGGGCATCTGGTAGATGCAAGCATGAAGATCAGGAGAATACAGAGGGTTCTAACAACTACCCGTGAACAAAGACTCCAAAGCAATGGCAGCGCTTCGCAAAATAGTCTTGGATCCCAAGTGGCTGAACTCTTCATTTCTATGTCAGATTCAGGTAGGTTGATTGAACTATTTATTTTTGTCTTGGATTTACAGTGGCTCAGGGTATTTTTTCTCTTTCATTTAAGTGCAACTAATTTTTTACACTTCTAGGCATACCAGTGAGCTGGAAGGTTACAACAGCATGATGACTAAATATGTCCCCAAGAGAATGGCATTTGAGTGAGTTGAATAATACATTGCTTTATTCCAGGGAGATTGTCAGTAACTGATGGAGAAAACAGATTTTAAGCTCACAAGAGATTTTTCAAGTGTGAAACTAGGTTGATTTGGGTGACCTGAGGAAACTAGAAGTTGATGTTTTGAAATTACCTTGTTTTAGGTATCCCTACTTTATTATGAGAGTTATGTTGGCTGCCCTGGATCACAATTTCCACCTATTTTGCAAGGCAAATCCAAGGTTGATGGTGGATTTGGCCACAGGAAGTATTCAAAGCGCTCCCAGAAGTACCACGCAGAACTTGTGAAGGAAGAGAAGACGTACAGATACTTTCCTTTCCTGATTGACAAAATGCTGCGGATGCATACTCAAATGGAGGGAAGTTTCAACCTGCCATCAGATCGTAATGAGTTCAATCCGAAACAAATTGCAACAACAATTAGGATGAAGGAACCTCCTCCCACAGAGGAACTCCTCAAAGGGCCTTCACGTTTTATTGGGAAACAAAAAATGTAAACTACCTGTGCATCCTTGGGTGCAAAGTAGGTCCCTTGGTTTAGAAAAGTTGGTTTCCCTGGGTTTATTCTTATGGATCTTTCCTTCAGAGTACTCTTGCACCGATTCCAAATAATATTCGACCGGATACGACTGACCTTTTCTGTCGCAATTGGAACTAAATCAACCGGCAATTGCAATAGAACGAGGCCAATATCTGGCCATCTTGACCGAACAAGCTCGGTCAATAAAGGATTTATTATGGGGCTTTCGGAATTTTTATTGCGGGATACAGCGTGTAGTCCCGATCGGGAAAGATAGCTCCATCTTGCCCACTTGGGTAGCCAATCACAGCACGCGATTTGGTTCATCTTGCCCATTTACGGAGCTAGCCACTTAATAAATAAAGTAAATGGCCAGTTATATTCAGTGTACAGCTGTACATGCATATTTATCTGCATCCACTCAACCTTCGCGCTGTGCATTCAACCAAAATAACAAAATAGGCCAAATATAATTCATATAATATACAATGTTCACTTTTAATTTCATCATGTGTTTTATGTAACATGGTTCATGAATATAATACAGTTACACAACCTTTCTCAAGGTTGACGGACAAATTCTTTGAATAAAATAGAAAACACAAACTGTACATAACAAGCAAACTGTCAGTTAAAATAAGGCTTTCATTTCTTATAGACAACAAAACATTTCCTAAACAATGAACACAAATTCATGACAACAGAACACACAGAACAATGCTGTATGTTGTCCTAATCTATTGTACAGCAAATGATTCATTAACCCAATCATCCAGTCAATAAATTCTATCAGAGTTGAGCCTGCTGTCAAATATTCCCATTCAGAAAGGGTCAATACAAAACAGAATTGACATTAATTTAAAGTGGTACTATGATCAAATTTTCGCCTTGATTTTTTATATGTATCCCATAGAATTCCATGAAAGAATAAAAACCCTGTTTACCGTTTGCAAATATCTGTTCCTGAGATATTTAAGTTTGAAAAATGTGTAAAATATGTAAATGAGATTACTGATGGCATCATACATTCAACCCAGTTTTGTTTCAGGTAAATAATTACACCTATCTTGGCCAATTTGCAGCACAGGACATTGAAATTTGGTAAGCTAAACGTTCTACAGGCAACACACCTACAAAAAATTCTGTTCCCATGGCAACTCACTCTTTTCCAGTCCCCACCCACTTGATTTCAAATATTAGTGATTTTCAGCTCAGAAAACGTTAAATAAGGCTACAAACTCGAGCTAACGCATTTATATGCTTGCTGAATCATGCGTATGAAGCACCAGTAGCAAATTAAATATCAACATGGAACAACAAAGGTGGCCACAAGAGCCTTTAATTTGGGGGATCTGGAACCCAGTATGTTGCCATGGCACCAAGACTGTTAAGCTCATATTGGGGAACACATTTGATAGAATCTCACTGCAAAGAATCAAATATTTCTGTTACAAATTGGCTATTTGATCAAAATTTGGTTGAGTGTATGGCATCTCACTTGGCTAATTTGCATATTTTAAAAACTTTAATATCTCTGGAACGAAAAGAGACATTTAAAAATAGTAAACACCATTTTTCTTCTTATACTGGCCACTTGTTTCGTTTTAAAATGACTTCTATAGGAAAGATGAGATTTTCGTCATAGTACCACTTTAAAACAACTGTTTTGTTTCGACGTTCGCATCCCTGGTTCCCAACTGTGATTTCCACATCATGTTGGGCTAACTTGCTGAGCAGCCTGAGTCTCTTGAAAAGACAACTCAGGTTTATGTCTTTAAGCTTGCTAAAATAAGCACTGGAGCAATGGATGCTAGCAGAGTTACACAAGTCCAGCCGCCAGATAGCTCTTTATTGACTTCCGGTTGAACTTTGAAAAACTCGCAAAACCCATTCCATCCTCCAGCTTTCGCTACCCATTCTGCAATCTCTTTTCGGCACATGTACTCGGACAGCCATTGGACAACATCTTCTCCGTCACTGATGTGATCATCACGACGAGACACAGCAACAACACCAGCAAAGCAATGCAAGACCACTATCTGACCCCAGTTTATTTTTTCACTGAACATTTCATCAGCAATGCTGTTGAATTTTTGGGCTGTCATAGACATATTTTTGAGGTTGTTAAAATGAGCTTCATGCTTTTCTTCCAATTTTTTGCCAACTTCCCGAAGTGTATCAGCAGCCTTGGTGTTCGATCGGTGGGCTAACTCGCCAAGTTTGTGGAAACAGATGTAGTCGTAAGCTAATTCCCGTGAGAAGTTCTCCTCCTTACAAGGCATCCGTTCGTTTGGGGTGACAGAAATGTCAGTTTCAGCCATAGGGACTTCATATCCTTTCAACTGGGCTAAACATAAAACAGAATAAACCACTAAGTTGAATATGCATAAAGCCGAGTTATGCCCTATCACAAGTGAGTGTCGCATGCAATTTCTGCACAGGGTCACACACAGTCTGTAAATGTAAGAGATTTACCAAAAATTTGTTCTATGGTGACATCTAATTGTCGAATAATCTCTTGTTTGTAAAACAGTTCATTATAGGCAAGCCTATAAAGTCCAGTGGGTCAAGGCTTAACCCAATGTTTTGAAGCAAGAAACAAATAAGGGTACTCTTTCTCCCCCACATACCCCTGGATAGGATGCTAGTTATTGCAGTACAGTGTACTACTCCACCCCACCCCACCCATTATTTTAGGTTTCCATAACAGAAAGCTGGTACCAAACTACAGTATACACCTGAGTCACGAGAAACAAGACAAAGTCAAGGTTGTCTGAGGAAACAGCCATAGGACCATGTGATTTCCCCACAGTTTTCAATGGAATACTGGCAAACACTGGACTGAATAAAAAATATTTCACGTTACAAATCACCTTAGTTCTTCAAGTATACCATAGAAGATGCTTTGTAAGCGTTAACTTGTGATACCTTGTGCCGCAGAACTATTTAAGAATTTTTTAAGGTCTACAAGTAGAATGTCAGACACACACAGCTGTACAACTGTAAGAGCAGTGACCATGGTGTGTTTAGTACATTGGCACCATAGACATTTGACGCAATAATGTAGTCCAATGCATTGCATTTATTCTTTTATCACAGCATCAATTATTATTATCCAACTGCACTTCGCGGAGTACA
This sequence comes from Platygyra sinensis, assembly GCA_019787425.1. Taxonomy (NCBI): domain Eukaryota; kingdom Metazoa; phylum Cnidaria; class Anthozoa; order Scleractinia; family Merulinidae; genus Platygyra; species Platygyra sinensis. The sequence goes on from JAHPZR010002554.1 coordinate 68,464, forward strand.
AATAACGCTTAAGACGAGTACAAATATCACGCAGTATTTGTACTCCAGAGGACCGGTTAGACAGGTTTCTGCCGTTGACCAATCAGTTTGCAGGATTTCCTGCGCCAATTCCGTTCTGCTTTGTATACTTCTATCACGCATTCCCTGTAAATAAATATCCACGAAATTCCCTCGCACAAACATACCAATTTGGTATGTTGGATAATAAATCTCTTATTAGACGTTTTGTTGTGTAGTATCGCTGACAATTTTTACTCGTTGTTTGTATTATGACTCGCCCTACGGGCTCACCAAAATACAGCACAACTCGTAAAAATACTCTGCGATACTACACAACAAAACGTCTGATAAGATATATTTATTTTGATAACAGATCCTGCTAGAGTTTTGTGAATTTGTAATTACTTTTACTTTGCATATCAGCAAACGTTTATTTTCGTAAGACTGCACACTCGGACTCGCTTTGATAATGAGGCTGAAAAGTTAGAAAAAATGAGAACTTTTTTCTGAAAAATAGGAGATTGGTAAACAATGTTGAATATTTATCTGCTTCAAGTGTTTGCCATTAACAATAACATTTGCTAAAACGTATCAAAAAATTCCGTTCATCTGTTTGCTGTTTCTGTCGGGGCATCATCTTCGATGATCCCTATTTCTCCTGATGCAAGGAAGGTCTCGGAGGGGCAGCCCCTTGGAGATTTGATTTTCCAAAAACTAGCATATTTATCCTCGAAGCTTCGCTTCTCGGATCGGCCAAAGATTTGTTTTAAGAACATCAAATTTCCACGGGGTAACTATCAGCCGATTGTTCCTCGACTCTACTGTAGAAATGAACCTCAGTTTCACTTGTTGGTTTCTTTGATGGCGCGCGATCATAACATAATTTGGCAAAAATCAAAATCCTTGTTCAAATCATCAAACGAACGGGTAACAAGGAAAGGTGCACACTTACCTCGACGAAATTTGTCTACCTTAGAAGCCAAATCCTCCCTTCCAATTTTTACAAGCATTTCCTTCAGAAGATCGAGGTTTTGAGGAGAAATCCGGGAATTCCGTTCCAGAGCGTCAAACAAGTGCAACCCGTTCTGAATGTCTTCCGCTCGCCCACGCGGAATGAAATCTAAAGCGAGGTATTTCATTTTCTCCACATCTTGACGAGTAAGTTCCTGTGAAAAATCGAAAAGAAGTATTCTGAAAGGACTCAGCCGATTTTCGTGGAGAATACTCTTCATATCTCCAAGAAACAGTACCTCAGCAGCTATATTTCGTTTCGTCGCTTTCGTTTTAACATCAACCTTCTTATCCCAGCATGCCTTGCCCGCGCGTACTACGTACCATTACACGTCATGGCTCCCACCTCACTTTTCCTACTACCGGACGTGACTACCGGAAGTGACTTCCGGACGTGACTACCGGACGTTGTCATTAGGTGCGGCGGCAGCCTCGTTCCCAGGATCCTCTCTACCTCCTCGTCCTTCCGACGACGACTACAAACGTAACAATCTACTCTTCGTTTCCCTTGACCAGTGGACGGGAAACGAGCCAGCATGCGCATGAGTTTATTCCGGAACCTCGACATTAAAGCCACAAGGGAAACATTGAGTTTTGTTTCCCCGAGGCGAAGCCGAGGGGAACATTGAGGTCGAGGGGAAATAAAACTCACTGTTTCCCGAGGGGCCAGTCATTAAGTGTTTTGTTATACCTCCCGACTCAAATATAGAAAAAGCTCCGAAAAAAATAATTCACTTGACGCCATTGCATACACTGGCCGCACTCGCAAAATTGAGCGGCTGCCAAAACCAACCTGTCCTATCGAAAAATCACGATAACAGTCGTTTTCTTTGCAGCTAACAAAAAATATAGACAGTACTAAAGTTGCTTTGGCGTCTTCTAATGCTTAACTCGAGCATTTTGTGTTTGATTTGATCAGGAACAGCATATTTTGTTGTAAATTACACAAATACTTTCCTACCTGGCGACGGCGATCGACGAGCGAGTTGACGAACGTGGGCAACCCATTTTTGGCGCCAAACCAAAAGCTTGGAGACACAAAACGTTCATATTTTCCCTTTTGTTAATCCGCACGATACACCTAATTGCAATAACGTTGTCACAAAAAAAAGAAAAAAGCAAAAAGCCAAATAGGAATTAATTAGGGAAATTTAAATTTTCATTGTTGTTAGATACTGTATATGAATGAAAACTACAATTGTTTTTGCTGCCCTTCATTTACATTATATTTTTCATTCATCTACAATATCTGAGAACACTGTTAATTTAAATTTCCCTAATTAATTCCTAATTGGCTTTTTGCTTTTTTCTATTAACTATGGTCAACGTTATTGCAATTAGGTGTATGTTTTTGCGACTATAATCCCTTTTCTTGAATAATGAATGCCGTCTCTAATGAGAAACGTTGTCCTACTTCAATGGCTTTTCAACATCAGGCCGACTGGTACACAAATTTCCCGCGGTTTCTAGGTGCACAACTTGATCACGTGCGAGTCCAAAGTTCAAGGTGTTGTTTCCCTAGGGAGTCATTGAGTTTTGTTCGCCCTAGGGCGTCATTGAGTTTTGACCAATGGCACGTGACACGTTCTCCTCCAATCAGGAAACGTATTTGAGTTGGGAGGTATAACAAGATGTCTTGTCTGACGAGTGAATCAATAGATTGAAATTGACCTGTTCTTGGGTTGCACTGTCACGCAATTAAAAAAAATAATTCGAGAACCATTCAGTGTATAACGTCAAGAAATTAAAATGTAGGTTATAAGAGATAAATAAATAAGACACCTCTCCAAGCGTTAGGTTTGCACGTTTTCCCAAACTTCAAATATTTGTCGAAATATTTTTGCACAATTTACAGAGCCCAGTAGGGAGCCGCAATGTTGGTATACCTCCAAGGGACACCAACATAGCGGCCGGAAAATAATGTAAACATCTGGAACTTACTTTGGCTATCTAGGCCTTTGATTATCTGGACTGATCAAGCAAACATTTAAATTAGCACCTTTCCTAATACTTAAATTTCTAAAAAGACATAGCTTTATGTCACGCACCGTCATAACTCTGATATTTAGAATGTGCCTGTTTTTTATGGAGCTGAAAAGTTATTAACAGATATAAAATTACCCCATCTCATGCCTGATGAAGATAATAACTCTGGTGACTCTTTAGGTTTGGATTTTAGAAAATGATGACGTCACGCGCAACTTAAAAATTGATGACTTTTTCCGTGATTAACATTTCTATGACTGACATAACTGGTCTGTAATTCGGATGTTCAATAGACCTTTCCCGCATTCCAACAAACAATGGCACCGAGTCGAGGTTGGGGTGGACAAAAATACAGTAAATGTATGAAAATGTCCACCCGACCTCGCTCTGGTGCTATTGTTCGTACGCACTGAAGTGGAATGCGGGAAAGGTTTATGAAACATTTATGTAAAACCTTTCGACATAACCCCTTCCCCTTTCCTTTAACCCCCTTCTCCGTTCACAGGGCCAATTTGGGCTCTCAGAGACCGAAGGAAAACTTTAAAGCAGTATTTCTCAAAATGACCAATTATCACCAATATTTCGCGCACGATATCTTTACAGGGTTTTAACCGAATGTTGTCAAATTTTCAACATTGATAATGGGCACAATTATCTATTGAGGAGGCAAACCTCCAAAATTTGCAATTTATGACATTTTACCCCTTTTATTCAGTGAATATAGTTAATGTTAGTTATTAGTATAAATTTACCGTAGTCTATTGCGAATCCGTGAATTTGATTGGCTATATTTCCGTTTTCTATCTGCTATTAGTATAAATTTACCGTAGTCTATTGCGAATCCATGAATTTGATTGGCTATATTACCGTTGACTATCTGCTGATAGTCAACAGTTACGCATCAGTGCACATCACGCATCACGTTTGAACCTGATGTAACATAATAAAACAGTTCTTTTGTACGCGTTACTCGACATTTTTTTCTTTTTATGCAATGAGACTACGGTAAATTTATACTAAAACAATTAGACTACTCGCCC
>JAHPZR010002554.1:75000-92500 GCA_019787425.1 Platygyra sinensis
CGACTTTTAGATACCGCTTTAGCTTGGTCAGTTTGTTGCCCATTTGAAGATACTCCCTATAACTCTTCCTTTCAAATTTCAAACAGTCGCGTGTATGCGATGAATACAATTTAGAGAATACTACGTGGTTTAAAATGGAAAACAAACCTCCCTAGCTAAAAAAATGCCGTTTAACCCTTTTCTCCTCAGGTTCGGTTTCGATTAAGATAACATTAGCAAACGAGACCGTGTTTCACCGCATATCCGAACAATCAAAGTTCGTCAAAAATACTTTTAATTTTACTCTCTTCCTGGTGTTTGGAAATGTGATGAAACTGTCTCTCGTTTTCAATATATTACTGAAACGATCTCTGAAATCTGTCGATAATAGTCCAGTTTCGAATTCGCGATGACCGCTGAATACAAGCACTGACAACGCATTTGTACAGTTAGCCTCGACCTAAAGTAAAATATTCCCAAATTCCAGCGAGAAGGTGACCTGTTTACAGCTCTGTGTATTGTTTAATTTTTTTATTTGTGTTACCTTCCCGCTGGTATTTATGAATATTTTTTCAGGTCGAGGCTAACCCTATACAAATGCGTTGTCAGTGCTTTTATTCAGCGGTCATGGCGAATTCGAAAGTGGACTATTCTACACAACTAGGAGCACCTCGTTCCCAGGGTCCCTCTTCTTCCGGCCCCCTGGAGCGGGCGGAAGACCCTGGGAACGAGGTTGAATTCTGCACGCCACAAGATGACCAAATGTAGTCTGTATATGAGCCAAGTGGCCCATCAGGCCGGAGCTTATCCCGGTTTCCTTAGCATGAAGCGACTGAGAGTATTTCTACTCCCCCCTGGATGGGATGCTAGTCCATCGCAGGGTTACCCCCCAGCATTAAATTCGCCGGTACCCATTTATACACCTGGGAGGAGAGAGGCACCGCGAGAGTCGTGTCTTGCCCAAGAACACAACACAATGTCTCCGGCCAGGGCTCGAACCCGGACCGCTCGATCCGGAGACGAGCGCACTAACCATGAGGCCACCGCGCCTCCCACAAGAGGTTGAATTCTGCACGCCACAAGATGACCAAATGTGGCGTTGACCAAAGCAGTAAGCTCGGTCACTGAAAGGTTCGTTTAGAATACAGCGCTGTATCAATAAAGCGCATACATGGTTTTCTCCTCCAAGGAGATATCTGAAATATTGTGTCGCTGTTTGCATAAAATACTAATTAAAACTTATAAAATGATCATCGGTTTGTGAAACGTTCACTACACCTTTTACAATAAGTTTGATTTAGCTACATGTGCGCATAGCTTATGAAATTATCTATAGGAACTACGTGACTATATTCCTATGCTTTTGTTGGACAAAACGTGTTGTGAAGCGGTAACAATGATTGCAACACTAACTTTGCAATTGATGATTAAATATGAGATACACATAACAGTAACGATAACAATAAACTATCATTGATAACTGCAACAATGACCATGAAAAGAGGATTTGTGCCTAACAAAACAAACAACGGAAAACCCAACAGTAACAGCGAATCGGTTCCATTTCATCAATCCCCCATAGGAAAAAAGATGGCGGCTGCACATTTTACCACAATTCCTTGCGAACGTGACTCAGTCTACAAAGTAAAGAGAAAGCCAAATTTTTACAAATTTGTTGCTGTTCTAAGTGCACTGAGTAGCCTAGGTTTGAAGATTTTATAACGTTTCTGTATGTTTTTATGAACATTGTTAAAGTTTTCGTGCGCTAAGAACTACGGGTAAATGTACCAATCGCCATCTTTTTTGCAACGGAGTATTCTCCCACTCCTTCTAACGGAGCTATATCGCGGATGGAAAGAGAAGGGACTCCCATATCAAAAAGACGGGGGTGCAAGTCGTACGTTTTAGGGGTAAAATAACGGTTTCGATACCTCTTAGTGTGTTCAGCTCAAAAGGCATTCTCGTCCCCAGAGCCCACGATCCTTCTGGCTTGCGGCAGGAATCGAGAGCTCTGGGAGCAACCATTTCAGGCATGCGCCATAGATGCAGACTGCGTGAATTCGGTTATTTCCTTTGTTATTTCAAAATGGTTGCTCCCAGAGCTCTCGTTTTCCGACCGCTGGTCAAGGGGAACGAGGCTCTGGGAACGAGATTGCTCAAAAGGTCACAGCGACAGCTTTTGTTGTACCTTTAAGGGTACTGAGCAGAAAAAAAACATATCACGGAAGACATTGATTTGTTTTCGAATTAGAGTGAAAAAAATTCAAGTTACGTCCACAAAACAATATCTTGGTACATGTTTTCCCCAGGGGTTCTTTAAAAATTTCCGACGAGCAAACCCATCCTTTTTACCTAGGAGTCCCCCGGGGGGCCTCCCTAAAGGTTTAGCCAGCATGCATACTTCAAGATTCTTCTTCGTCATCTAAACCAGTACTTTTTCCTACCTTTTTTGTAATAGTAAATTACTATGTTAAGATTTCATTTGACGTTGACGGCTATTCGATACAGGGTAGAAAAAATGGCTTAAAATTTTCTGAAATGGTCTCTTACGTCATTCGTTGAAAACTCTTTCTTTTGCGCTTAATCAAATGTTCAAATCGGGGATAAAACTTGACGCCAATATCTTCTTCTTTTAGCGTCTTTTTTTGCGCAGAACTCCTGGTTCGTCTTTCGCTCAGCACAGGCACACCAACCTTGTGACCAAAAGCCATGCACAGAACATCATGCCGCTAAGTTGGTAGCTTGTCCTGTAAACTCTTAAAGTAGGCCTCGTGAATCTTACTGACAAACTCTGAGTCATTCTGAAAAGAGGACAAGTCAAAAAGTAGTGATGGTTGTCACATGGGCTAGGATGGTGATATCAGTTAAATGGAATTAAAATACAGAAACTTCAACTGGATGCAACCGAGCAGAATTGACAATTGTAGAATTGGTTTGATCAAGTTTGGTTCAGCTTGTTCAATAATTAAAATCTCAAAATGGTGAATGAGTTTAACATCCAAACCATGCAAGAGTTGGCACTAAAATATCCCCCTCCCCCTCCCCCTCCACCCTCACGAAAAATGCTTGTCAAACGAAAGCGCTTTTTGACCAGTTGTTACACGAGGTAGCTAATTCGTGTAGTAATGGTCAGCTTAAAAACAATTAAGTCTGCATACAAGCCAAGAGGCCCACCAGGCCGGAGCTTATCTCGGTTTCTGTAACATGAAGCGACTAGGAGTATTTCTTCTCTTCCCTGGATGGGATGCTAGTCCATCCCAGGCTTCCCCCTAAGAGCCAGCTTACAGTCCTTTCAGGGTTCGGAATAAAAGATTCTGTAGCTCTTCTGGTAGCCTTTTTTCATTCATTACCATGAAAATAAATTTAGATGCATGTATTACCTTTAATAAATAAGTTAGTGCTTGAACCAGTTGATCTTGAGTCAGGGGGGCGATTTCCAGCTTGGGGGGCAGTTTAGGCTGCGACTGTGGTGCTAGAATAGCTACTTTCCCAGAAGGTTGGAAAGCTAGAGGTGACATGAGAGAGGCCCCCACTGTGACCCCCTGATCCTGTGGAGGTTTCTGAGGAGAATCCTGAAAAAAAAAAAAACAAAAATGTGTAACGTTGCAACAACTACATCTGTCGATCATCTTGATAACTATGCGCAATTATTTGAAGTGCCACTCAAAAATGGTTCGCTGTGTGCATGCAATGGGCTCCAGCTACACTCTCTGATTACACCGCCTTTCAATGGCGCAGTACTAACATAAGTCATAACCAACAAAAAGTCTACAGGTCCGAATTTTCTACAACAGAAGCGTAGCAGTTCTTGTAAGCTTGTAAATCTATTTGTTGCATATTAAGCGTAGCAGATGTTATTGTTTGGGACTAGGGGTATTGTTTTCTGTTGTTTGTTCTTCTGTCAAAAGGTACCAAGCTATTCATGTGAACCTTGTAAGAGCTGCTGCTACCCTGGCCCAGTCATACTCTATAATGGTTTAAGATTGTCTAAATTACTACCTACAGGTATGTGAGTGAAAACAAGCTTTCATGTTTGGCAAAATTAAACATTCACTTTATTTCTTTCTGAAATACATATTCCATGATTCAAAAGTAACAATACGAACTCACCTTTGCCTGGGACACTGCTGTGTTCTGTGAGATAACTGGTGATTGGGTGGCTGATGTATCTGCACTCTTAACATCCTTCTTCTCATTCTGAAATAACTAAAAACAAATAATACAAATACTCTGATGGCAATGCTCTCTTCTCTAGCAAATATCAAACAGTTTACTTTTACAATTCTGGTCTTGAACCAATAAACCACTGAACTGATTGTGAAATAATGTCCTAGTGTTACAGATGAGAAATTGGTGGCTAATCAAGACAAGATATTCTGCTTGATAATTGCAATTTTACTTTTTGATGTCTGCTTGATAGTGTAAGCTTGACAATGGATTATAAAAAATAGCAGTATCAATTTATTTATAAATATTTACTTAATATGTATCTATTAATAATTAACATATCTATGTATTTTAGTAATTTTTAGAAATTGTAATACTATCATACAGCAGTCAGGCTATGGGCCAGAAGGTGCATTTTGCACGCCTTTGCTGTCGTATTATTCTATGTACAGTTACTGTACATGCACGTACTAGCATAGGCTCATAATTGATTAACAAATAACTGCAGCAGTAAAGTTTGACATCCTTACACTGTGTGAAAAAGACACACCAACTAAGTGGAAGAGACCTCAGATGAACATCTTGTAGAATTGGGAAGCTATAATAGGCCATTTTATAGTTGTGTGCTTAGTTGCCTGACCATGATTGTGAGCGAGGCTGGAGCTGACCTTGCTGTGATATAGACCTCTCTGCTTTTCTCATTTAAATGCCATCTGGTTAGATCAAGTTTGGTTACACAACAGCACAAAAAAAGCAGCGAGGTCTGTATCAAAACAAGGTCACTTCCATCCAAAGGCCAGGTCACTACGTAGACGAATGTAAAATGGTCTATTGTGATGCCAGGGTCTTCTTGAACTGGCAACTTTACTAAATTTATTTTTATAATTGTTATTGACTTGACATGTTTGTATGTGCACTCTGAGGTTTGACAAGAGGAGGTCTGGCTGTGTACCTTTCTTTGAGCTCCTGGTTTTCCATTATCAATTGAAGAATCATCTTTTGTCCTTGCTATAGGCCCTGAACCAACTGAAATCACAATCAAGTTACAGCAATTTTAAAACACTACAAAATTTGCAAATAGCAACTTTGTGGACCAGAATAAATAGTACACCGTAGTACAAAAAGTTGCCTGTTAGAGTGTTTTCAAATACAGCTGAACCTCTCTTATAAGAACACTGAAAGGACAGAGCTGTTGATAGGAGATAATTCTGTTGTCAGCGGTATTCTGCATGGGCCGTATTGTGTGTGTAAAAACAAAACATGGCTGCATGTGAGCTGAGAATAAAGTGTTGTGTTCTCGAAAGCTGTTGTTCCTTCGATGGAGGCTTTCCCAGCTGGTCAACAGAGTACAGTGTCGGTATTAGAGAGGTGTCCGTATTGGACAAGTCACTATGATGACAACACTTTAAATTAGACCTCCACTGACAGTTTACAGTGTTCATTAGGCTGATTTAGCAACAGGACGAGAATGTCAGACGACGACTGGAGGGCGCGCGGAATAGCCTGGATCCTATTCTTATTTGACCATATTTGGGTATTTGTCCTGCGCGCGCCGTCGTAAAGTGACGTTCCCGTTCTCTTGTTAAATCAGCCTAATAACTAAAATCAGGCCAAAACATGAGTGTCTTGAGGAATTCTGAATTATTGTAGTTCTCAATTATATGCTTTACAAACAAATTTTGGAACAAATTGAAATGCTGCACCTAGGAACTTACCACACTGTATTATTAAGATACAGGAAATAATACATACTGCAAATTATCGGCACCTGGTCCCCAGAGTGTCCACAAGGAAAGAGGTTAATTTTGTATGAATTTGCTCCCTAGGGCCAAGATTTAGTGTCTGCTGTCCGTTGTAGAGAGGGTCCGAATTACAGAGTTCCTTTAGAGGAAATGTTGAGAATTTTGTCCACACATACTCTTAAAGGAAACTGTCCATATTAGAGGTGTCCATATTAGTCAGAGAAGTGTCTGTAAGGAGAGGTCTAATTGCATTTCAGTGTAGGTGTCTGACGGTTCCACCACAGACTCCAAACAAGGGGGAATTCAATCTTACTTTGACTTCTGAGATTATTGAGAAAAGTGAACTGATTAACACGACACAAGTGTGGAACAGAAAAAGTCTGTACTGTACATGTACATACATATGTAGTTACATACATGTATGTTTGCCGTGAAACCCAGAAAACCAAAAAAGTTTCTGGAATGTTATTGTCTATCAAGAGAAAAGCCAAAAAAGGTGAAAGAAAGCTAAACAGTTACGTACTGCAGCAATTTAGTTTGTGGTTTTGAGGTCTGCTTGCGTATCCTGTGTTTTATTTTATTGGCTGGTATACAATAATATTGACCTGTCAGAATCAAATCAAAGTATTCACGGTGACTGTTTTTTGACATACACCTGAGAATAATTGCTAAAAGGACTCAATAATTGCCGATTAAATTTGCCTGGAAGCAAACTACATTGTAACTGTTTTGGATATAGTTTTTCTTAAATTTAAAACACATCTCCAGTTTACCCACGTGAATATGGAAGAATTCAAATTGTAACATAAAATAATGTAATAATGTAAGCTTGGCAAAACCCTTTCTTACCTGAACTAGTAGGGGCTTTGATATCTGAATATGTAAGACTTTTAACTTTTTCCATTCTCTTGCTTGATGGCACCTCCCCTCCTGGTAACACACCATTTTCCTGTACCTCCCCCTTGGGTGTTCCTTTCCCCATAGAAGAAGGCGACGACAGGTATGGGGCAGGGCTGGAGTAGGCACGTTTTTTTGGTTGACTATCCGGAATTTGGAACAGTTTTTGAAGTTGCTCGGTTTGGAGTTGATTTTGTTGAAGGAATTTCTGCTGTTGTTCCTTTTGCTCCTGTGGTACCTGTTGCTTTTGAGATGTGCTTGATGAATGAGAAGCAGCTGCTGAACTTGAACTACTTGCCTTTGACTGCTCGTTGTCACAAGAAAAAAAGCGAAAGCTAAAAAATACATTGTGCTCACGTTGGACCTACAGTATATATGCTCAACAAACCCTTCAAACAATTTGACTAACATTATCACCGAGTCTTATTGCTACATGTCATGGCCAAACATGGGAAGATGTGGCAAAGTTGCCTTGTTAAAATCTTTCATCTAGTATAGTATGTTCAATCACCTTTAAACATGTCTTCATGGTGTGATCTAACCATTCTTATCTAGTAAATAATTTGCTTACATTTGTTTGTGTACATTTTTTGTTTTGTACATCACAAAATGTAAACATTTTGCAACTACTAACATGAGGTAAATTCAAAGTTTCACATCAACCACCATTATGGTTGCAAGACATGCAAGGCTTTACGCTTCAATCTTCCTCATATTACTTGATGAAACAACTTCGCAGCAGTAAAAATCAACAAGGTTGTTGGAAAAAGAATTTGAAAGGCCTCAAAGATAAGTTAAGAGGTTTGTGATGAATAACATCAATTTGCATTCCAACAGGTGAGACTTATAATGTAATTATAAACATTAGGATTTTTAGACTGCTCAGTACAGACTGGAAATCATCTTAATATAAACCGATGAACAAGACTTGTAAAAATTATAATAATTATGATGTAAACCGAAATAACCAGGCCACCCAACAGACCTTTGTAGTATCAGCAGGAAGTTACCCAACTCATTCATATTTACAATGTAGTTAACAGCACATCAATTTTCTGATTCAAAAGCGAACACCTATCACAAAGTTCTACCTGATTGTTAAATCTCTCCTGTGCCTTGGCAAACAGCTGCATTATATCAACTTTTTCTTCTGAAGCACTTGTTTGACTTTCCTTTGAACAGAAGATATCACAAAATTTGTGTACTCTAAATAATTGACTTCAGTTAAAGTTAATGTTTTGTTTAAGGTACAGAACTGGGCCTAGTTGTTCAAAACCCCGATTAGCACTAATCCCCAATTTAATATGCTAATCCGCGATTAGATTGCATTGCCTTTAAAGCCCGATTAACGATAATCTGACTCTAATCGGTGGGTTAAACTTAATACACCTCCGAAGGAAGATTAAATCGCTAATCGGCCGATCAATATTGAATTAAAATGGCCTTCTTGTTGTTTGGCCTTCCTTGCGTGAGACAAAGACAAGCACAAATTTATCAATATAACGATAGCATACTAATTTACAGCAATCAAAAGCTTTGCACTCGCTACAGATTTAGCAGTGCCTCAATTGAATACAATACAAACCTCATAGAGGCGGATTTATAGAGGAAAACAAATTTTTATTATGCTCTGAAAGCAATTGACTAAGTGCTGAGAGCACTACAACTTCAGTGCGAGTGGTGGCTTACTGTAAGTTGTCGGCGATACAACTGGAGTAGACAAGTCCACCATTTCACAGGCAGTCCATAACTCGGACGCTATATTGGAAACAATCACAGTGCTTACTCACAGGAAGTTGCATTATAGGATACTAATTGTCGATTAGGGAGACAATATAAGTGGTTTTTACACCACGTACTAACCGTGAATCAGTGATTAACTAATCTGCCCTCTAATCAGGCTTTGCACAACGTTCTCAAATCCTCCGATTAGCTAACCCGGTGTTAGTGGTTTTAATCAACTATTAGGCTTAATCGGAGGTTAGTTTAATCGGGGTTTTGAACAACCGGGCCCTGAAGGCAATTTAAATACAGTGTATATCCATTCATTGAAAACTCTAAGGGAGTTAGGCATGATAGAATCTTGGGGTGGGGGAGATTCACTCTTACTAGGATACCCATTTTACCTTTGGAGACATCATAGAAGGTACAAAGTTTTGGGAAGGGAAGGATTAAAAACTAATTAAAAATCCATTAAAATTACATCCTTTATTTACCCTCAGCAGTGTTAATAGCACAAGAGCTAGTGGGGCCAAGCAAAAACACTGAAAAAAAATAATTCAAACTGAACATAACATTGTTAAGAATCCCAACTGGCTGGAGGTAAACCAGTTGGCTATTTACAAGCATGGCCAAGGATTTGAACTCGGGGCTACCAAGAAACAAATTCAGGTACATTGTACATGTAGTGGTCAGAGCAGGACTTGAACCCAGGACTGCCGGATTGAGACTCCGACACGCTGACCACTCAGCCACGCTGCCTCCTTAACAAAACACTTTTAGTAGTGGGGAATGAAACCTTAAATTTTAAATTGGAAGGGTCGAGTGAAGTACACTGAAAGGTATAAACAAACTCTTCGAAAAATAGGGTGGGGGAATGGGAATCCATATAATTTATTATAATAATTGTGATTTGAAAGTAACTCAGAATACAATGTAGTGGGATACAAAAGAGTGCAAGTGTTGTATCTTCAGAAAGTATTATTAAGTTGGAGTTTAAATTATTTGGGAAAATTAAATATAAAATTATCAAACTTTACAGGGCTTGAAAAATACTATTCAGCTTGCCCTTTGGAGAAGTAGACCCCAAATTTTACTTGTGCCAGGCAAGCCTTGGAAGGTATATTTGCTTGACAATTTCCTGGGTCATTGCAAGCAAGAATGAACGTTTCTTGTGCGGCAGGAAAATCTACTCCAGGACAACCTGACGGCATTTTTTCCAAGCCCCAGTGTTACTTAATGAAACAGGAAAAAAATTACCAGGTGAGGACACTTCAGAAAGGGTTTCTACTGTGTTATTGTTAGTCCAGGGCTTGAAGTAAACTTGAATTCCAGCAAGTTGCTCACTCAAATTTTGCTTGCCCTGGACAATTGTGAGCTTGCTCTTTTAATCATTTATGGCTTGCCTAATCCCTTACCCATCCAGCAAGTGAGAATGAAAATAATAATAATAATAATAATAATAATAATAATAATAATAATAATAATAATAATAATAATAATAATAATAATATTTATATAGCGTTAGTATCCTTAAAGTTCAAAAGTGCTTTACAAGAACAACGAAATAATAAAGTTATAAAAACGCCTTTTTAAAAAGGAAAGTTTTAAGTCTGTTTTTAAAAACGGACACTGAGGAGCTGTTTATAATGTCGGACGGCAAAGTATTCCAGAGTGTGGGAGCTGCTGCAGAAAAGGATCTTGCACCGTATGTCTTCAAATTATAATGAGGAATCACAAGAAGGTCTTTAGATAATGAACGTAGTTGACGAGAAGGAACGTAAGGTGTGAGTAGATCGCGAATGTACGATGGTGCAAGATTGTTAAGAGCCTCGTATGTGCTGAGTAGAATTTTAAACACAATTCGATAATGTATGGGAAGCCAGACGAGTGAAGATCTAACAAAATAGGCGTGATGTGTTCATGTTTTCTTGAAAGAAAAATGAGACGAGCAGCGGCGTTCTGGACATGCTGTAACTTTTTTACCAGTTCTAAGTTAATTGCCGAGAAAGAGAACCTGCATGTATTTGTCCCAGGTCGCCTGGACAGCATTTTTTTTGGAGCCCTGTCTCACATGTATCTGACAATAGATTACTGTACATGTATACAGTAATATGTACCTTTCTCATTTCTGGAGTGGACGGTGGATTGACTACAACAGGGCTCCCCATCACACCTGTCTGAGAACTAAGCCTTCAACAAAGAAACAAAGAACCAATCATTAACTTATGCTAAAGAAGACATTAATCATTAGCATTCTTGACTGCTGATTAAAACTCACTCGCACAGAGATGACAATAAATTACAATCCATCAAGCTACTGATCATGTACATGCTAAATTTATTTTACTTACATTTTCATCAAGTTTGCCAGCCTTGTACACTCATCGCTGTCATAGAACCAAATACCAAATATGCCTTCTGAAATAGTGATAAATTATTAATACATGCATTATAAGTTCAGTTTTTGTGTTGATCAGAAAGATTTTATAGAAGTGCATGTACATGCATATACATGTACAGTCAGTCTTTCTAAAAAATACCTTCTATTTCATATCACATTTAATACAGGAAGACAGAATATGACTCATTATAAAAACTGACAAAATCAAAGATAGTTACATTCAGTTATGGCAGCAGGGTGATCTAATCAGGGTTGTAGCCAAGGAAATAGTTTCATGGCTTAATTTTCATTGATCCAGTCACCATTTTCCATCAGAGACCTGGCACAAAATCTTGTGCCCCTAAAATCTTTTACAGTTCAACTTCAATGTCTGGCCATTAATCTTCATGTTTACAAGATGGTGGATGCAGTACATGGAAAGACAACACACTAAACAACTGCTTAAAACAAGGGTTTTGTTTTTCAAGTAATTTACATCATCATCGTGGCGTTGATACTCAAGGTAGTCAGGAATTTATTCCAAACTTTCTATTTAGACGGTTTGATATGGATGAAATTGAAGTGATTGCACATGTGTAACCTAAAAACTGTTTGTTGTCCTCCACCCAGTGATCTTATGGCAAAATCCAGCCAGCAATCATGCCATTAAATTCAGCCAGCAACTGGTGCTTAGCAATAACCCTGTCCAATGATCCCATACAGGTAAACAATGCTAGACCAATGTGAGAGCCAGCTAATATTGTTCATGATCAAGTTCAATCTTATTCAACAGTACAATACATAACTGAAACATTCAAAAAGCTAAATACTATTAGCTCACAACGAGAGCTTGGGCCGCCTGTGTTTGGAACTGACTCAAAATCAGAGATTTATATGGGGCAGTATCAAACTTTCATCCTTTATATCTTGGCTGGGAATTACAAATAAAATACTAGGTAATTTTTGAAAAGGACCCTATTTTTAAGGATGCTCTATTCGAAAAATGGCACCAGATCCTATAATTTCACTAATTAATTTTTTTTGTGATGTCACATTTTTATTAGGACTCTATAAAATGTACATGTACTGTAGATTCAATCAGCTCTTCTAACAGTTTCTGTGGACGAATACTGGTCTCAAACAGTCACTAAGTTATTATTTTTTTTAAAATCTTTAATTATGCGATTCGTTCTGTGACATAGTTATCGCCGTCGTCTACTGTTACATAACGACCGAGTTTCATTACGCGAAACGTGACTCTCTCTGACTCTGGCCTTTCAGCATTTGGAGGTGTTATGTTACAACCGTTTGAATTTACAAAGGTTTGTATGGGAGATTTTTGTATAGGCTTGTCATAACGCTCCATCGGCGGCCTGTACAAAAATCTCCCTATGGGAGCATGGAGCAAAGTACATGGCCTGTCTTGAACTGTGTGCTCCCATCCCCTGGTCAGGGTCAATTTGTTAGCCTAGCACTCCGCTCGGGCTTCGAATGTGTCCATGGTTGGACCCGACAGCATGAGCTCTCTGCCCGGATGGCTAGCTTTCTTCGATAAAGAGCTTTGTAGCATGCGCTGTGGAGATGAATTTGGCTTGGAATTTAACTGAAAGGGAGTGCTTAACCCTGTACTATAACTCTGCGGAGGAATTGGGGTGGCTGGCAAGCTTCTAGTGTTTCTTTTTCGCTTCGAGCGGGAGTCAGTCCAGAATCAAGTGTATAGCCTTTACTCTTTCTTAGGAGAGGAAACTCGAAAAGCGATAACTCACTTAAAAGGCTACGGATTGTGCTGAAAAGCAAGATGACAATAGAAAAGAACACAAGGCATTAAGGTAAGTCGTTTTATTGAGAAAATATCAAAATTTCGGCTAAAATGTCTATTAACGTTTTTTCCCATACAAACCTTTGTAAATTCAAACCATTGTAACATAACACCTCCAAATGTTGAAAATATTGAATTTTGAATTCCACCCTTTGCAAGGTGTCAAGATGGCATTTCACATGTGTCAGATAACTATCCAATAGGAGCAAAGCAAAATGTAAACAAACATGACAGCGCATTGTACGGGGAGACTTTGGTGGAGGATGGTCAAACTTCATGGATGGGGCGAGGAGTTAACTTTCAACTATTGACTCAGGGGAATTTTTTTCAATCCAAACTACGTACAACAAAATTTCCATTCTTGTACTAGCACTTGGGAAACAACGAATAATGAAAACAAAAGAAATGTGAAAACCAATTTGATAACAAGAAAGTAAATAATCTCTTCGCCGCACGACAAAATATATATCAGAGCGCTGCGAAAGAAAGGTGAAAGTTGTAAGTCAAAAAGGCGACAAAAACAAGCTAATTACTTTGAGATCAATCGTATTTCAACTGTACTAAATTAGTAGCCATTTAGCTCTTTTCTCAACGTTCTGTAGTACTTTTTAGCTGAATAAGACTCCAAAGAATATATTTGAATGAAGCGAATAAACTAAACAAACCACGATCGTTGCCGCAAATTAACTATGCAGAAATCTAGTGTTTCGAGTTCTCCTAAACTTTCACAAGTGTTTCTATAACTCGATAGAAACATGGAGAACATGTTTTCTATTTCTTTTAGAAAACACTGTGACAAGAAAAGGAAAACAACCTGTTAACTTTGATTATCAAAATTGAATTATTTATTCTCTTTGCTTGCGCCATCATTACCTCAACAGCTCATGCTAGTTCTGTGTCTCCATCGAGTTATACTCGATTTTTAACCAGTCAGTACGCATATTTTCTTAGGAGTGTTTTCTAATCTACTGTGTTAAGTAGTGTATTTACTTACTGGTATTATTTCTGTATAACAGAAAAGGATCCTGGAGTTTAAACTCCATGCTGTTTGTTATTGGCTCCATCAGATTATTCATGTTTAGTCTGTTCATTATGAAGAAAGCACTTGTTGGAGTTATGGACCTGAGAAGAGATGTAAATTGTGTGGTATTTTAACCGAGTTACAGTATGTCTATAGAGAACGTGCAGGGCAACAAAGGAAACTTCTGTTCAAAGAGTTATTATTGGAAAATGCCTTTAAATAATGTTAATCAAAACCAACAAAACCTGACTCTTCCAGATAAATAATTGAAACTGAGTGTACATTAACACAGAATTACACTTCGAAATTAATAAACAATTATTGGATGAGGTTTTTGTGATATCCAGAATAATCAAGGTCTCGCGTTTACAAGGGCTAATATATCAGCCTCAGCCTTCGTCTTCGGCTGGTAACCCTTACCTTATACCTTGACCTTGATTACAGTGGCACCCCGCTATAACGAAGTGTCACGGTACCAAAAAAATGTTTGTTATAGCCGGGTGCCACTGTAACCAAGGTCGAAGTATAGGTAAGGGTTATCAGCCGAAGCCGAAGGCTGAGGTTGATAACCCTTACCGAGACCTTGATTATTCTGTGTATCACAAAAACTGAATCTAATAATTGTTTTATTATACATTGAACATTGGAAGTCATGCTTTTGCTTCATTGCTGACGGCAAGCAACACAAGGCACACAAACTTGACATGATTACCCTTATAAATCATGCAATGTGGTCATATGTACATGACGTGATAACCCCTGACCTTGAGTGTCCTTGACATGATAATTGTTAAATCTGCAGTTATGACGTCACGGGCGCTGATTTTGAAAATTCTCTGTATGCTTTCGGCCAATCAGAAAAGAGTTAGAGAGTTCAATGTATAATAATAGGTCTTACAAGTAAGAAAACTAGTAAATGACTTTGTATGAATCAATCATTACTGTACATTACTGAGTTTTTCAGCATTCATAAGGACATTTTAAAATCGTTCAGCACTTAATCGATGGTTTGTTTGTTTCTGGAGTTTTGTCATAGTTTTGATTAATTGGTAACAGAACATCATGTCGTCCAATTCAGTCTGTAATCATTCTCGTGATTAACAAATCACACTCTAACTTCACGGTCGTCCGATTTTGTTAATTGCTCATATGATCACAGACCGAACTGGACTCCGCTCAGTCCTATTACCACTAAAATAAAATATAATTTATATAGCTCGGCTGTGTTTATGTTGAGCTAATTTAATAAAACACATGCTTCGATTGGTTAATTCTAAGGGCAATATTCTCTGGCCCATAAGGCCAATGCCCCTCTTACAGGCCTGCAAAAACAGAAAGCAAAAGATGATTAAAGAACCATTTCATAAACCTTATAATACACTAATCTGCTCATTTACCTGTACCGTTCAGTCCTCACTCTTGGTTCATATGTACAAGTAGTTAAAGTTCAGATGTTGTGGTGCACTTACCTACTATAAACAAACAAAGCTCCTTCTACTTCAGTTTTCTCCTACAGAGAAAGAGTGGAGTGGAAATGACATCAACATGTATTAAAAATGTGAGACATTCATGTTATGAAAAATAGTTTAATGTCGTAATGATACTTTATTTAGTAGAGCCAAAAAGTTCTAGCACCTTATGTAAAGTATATAAGTAAAGTATATAAGCGAATCAGTGTAGTTTTTAAGTGTTTTTTTTCCCAGGAGTGTTTAGAGAGAATAATCTCGTGAGTCAGTAATGTTTATTGAATTGTGACAAAGGTTGTGTATAAAGTTTGGTGGAGACTGTGTTTGTTTAAGTGTGACAGAGGTCGCGTGGATATCTGGCAGAGGCCGTGTTTATACAAGAGTGACGGAGGGTCGAAGAATAATTTGCAAGCCTAGCATGTGCCTGTTGTGAAGCTTTGTGTGGAATTACTACACTCGTTTGGAATAAATAATCTTGTTGCTGTTCTGACAACCCTGCGTTCTGTTTAGACTACAAACTAGGCTACCACTTCAAACAACGAACTCGCAACAATTCATTATTTTTAAAATTGTCTGAAAAGTAAAAATAACAGTACATATACATTTAGCTCAAAACCTTGCCATTTTAACACAGCATACAGTGTATCTAAATCTGAGAAAATTCTTTTACTTCATCAGATTGCTTGCTTGTAAAAATTTTGGAATTTTGATGAATTGTCTCCTTTCATAATGCCAGAAAAAAGATTAAAAATAAGTGTTGTAGATGGCTGTATGTATATGTTTACCTACATGTAGCCCAGTGCAGAATTAAATGTTTTTGCTCTGATAAGAAAGTACATGTAGCTTGTACATGGCAATATCATTGATTTCAGCTGATTTGATACTTCACTAGACATCAAACTCAGTGGCACAACATGTTATAATAATTCACAGGCTACTGAACTACAACTGTGGTACAGTATGCTGCAACAATTTATTTATGCTTCATCCTCACATGCTTCAAATTTAATTATTTAGATCAAGGGCCAATATTTTCTGCGGTGGATGTATCATAAGGGTTCCAGAAGGGGTTTAGACTCCGAGTATAGTCTCTCTTCCACTTAGTTCGTTTTGTGTGACGTAAAAAGAAACCAGCGAAAAAAATGGCTGTGCGAACTCCTGGGGGCGAGAGGCGTGTGAAAGGAGGAACTACCACCTAA
Source organism: Platygyra sinensis (assembly GCA_019787425.1). Lineage (NCBI taxonomy): Eukaryota > Metazoa > Cnidaria > Anthozoa > Scleractinia > Merulinidae > Platygyra > Platygyra sinensis. The sequence continues at coordinate 91,393 of JAHPZR010002554.1, forward strand.
GCCGAGTGATTTTTCTGTGTAAATTTCAAATCACAATTACAAGTATCCAATAGGATTCCTTATCTTGATATCCTCTCATTATTGCCTTCTGCCAACAAACCCTAAGAGAGGTTATAAAACAAATTTTGAAAAGAAGACAGCAACTGAGGCATCTTATTGCAAAATCAGAGTTCAACCAAGAATTCACATTGTGTCATAGGAGATTATCAAGGATCATCCAACTGTGGTGTGTTGTTTGCCTCTAGCATCAGAAAGTTTAAAGTGAAAGTCTGGTTCAATCTTGTAAATGGAAAACAGAAAGGCCAAGCTAAGTCAAATTATATTTATGGAATAGTGATTGTTCTCGTTGATGTCGCTGACCTGGGTCACCCTCACATTTGAGTTCTGAGCGAAAAGCTTTGCCAGACAAAATATTTCATGAATTCAACTCTTTCTATAGCCTGTTGGCAGAACGGCAAGAACATCACGACTTGTGAAATGCAATTCCAATACTTTGATTTGCTTTTCTATTTTCAGAGAGCAAGATAAAACATTCTTGCAAGACATCACTCGTATCTCAAATGTTGACCAGGTGTTGTCAACACTCCTAACGTAAGCCAATCATATATTTGCGTAGTGAAGGCCAACACATAATTCAGACTCTCGGGCTTACACAGTAGTCCCTCCTTTCACGTGCGTCTTGCCACCAGGATTTCACACGGCAATTTTTTATTCAGTTTTCTTTCGCGCAACACTCAGCAGACTAGAAAGGGGACTCCTCATCTAGAAGGGGTTCAGAAAGAGGATCCAGATTGCGGGGGTCCACATTTTAAACCAACTCGGCACTCCATTCCTGTTGCGGCTGCCTCAACTTGATCATACAAAATTTCTCTTCCAATACTAGTTGTTGTAGGGATCTGCCCCTGCAAAAACCTGTCTTGTACATGTGCTTGTGTGCTGACATCTACAAATTCATCTTTAAAAAGAATATTTTTTTCCGCCATGCATAACCATACATGTAACAGAATGGCAGATTGAGGCTTGCACCAAATTATAGAGGCTTTTTCATGGCACATGAATATACCTGGTTCTAAAATCCATCAGCCGAAACAAGCACACTACACATGAA
>JAHPZR010002554.1:97500-122500 GCA_019787425.1 Platygyra sinensis
AAGTAGGGGCGGTTAGAGGGCGGTTAGATGAGAGACCCTGGGAACGAGGACGATAGGTCCCCTGATTGTCAGAAGTGGGCCTTTGCGCTTGGATTCAGTAAAAGAAAAAAAAATGGAAGTTATCTCTTGTTCATACATTGCTGAATCTTAAATAATTAATCTTCGTTTGTATAAATATCCTTAGCCTTGCCAGTTTACAGGGTTGCAAGAGATCACAATCGAATCCAGTGTATTCTGTGGAGTTTTATGAATTATTTTACCCGCTTACACAGCTGAAGAAGAACAAAAACGTTGCTTGCGTTCTGTGACTGAGAAAATGGATGTTTTCGGAATTCTTCCTACCGAATTGGAGAAAAGGCTTGACAGGCTTTAACAACTCCTGCCGTTCATGACATTTGTACATTCTTGCTGGACATATAATGTTCAACTCAGGCTGAAAAAGCCCTCTCCTCTCGCGAAATCCCAAGCGTATGAGCGGCAAGAATGTTGTTTAGCAGCCCAATTAGCTCCTTGTTTTTGGACACACAGTCCTTCTCGCGACGTGGAATGCCTTAAAAGGCCTTGCTCTTTTAGCACGACAAGTAAACGACTTCTTACATATGCACAAAAGTCAACAATGGGTATCGACCCGCTCTATTTCACTCCATTTACAAAAAGCCTGAGAAATCTGCGTATTTTCTATTTATTTGCATTCGAATTCATCGACTCGGAGATTACGACATGCTTCTGACATATAAAATGACAAGTTACTTACAAGGGGTGGGGGAGGGCTGAACGGCGGCTTCAATACTGTGTATATAGGCTCTCTCCCCTCCTCTCTCTCCTATCCTTTTTTTCCCGCTTTCTCTTCATCTCATCCTCGACTAGAAAGCCTTTTCACAGTTCAGTTATTGCGCATGCCCATCTGATTTACAAAACAACTGAACATTTGAGAGCGACTTTTTTGCCTAATTTAATATCACCTTATTTTGCATCAAAGCTAGGTGAACAAATTATCTCTTTGGACATGAAGACTTAAACACTGTTAAAGAAGTTATTTATTTATTTATTTATTTATTCAATTGGCTGTTGCTATGGAAAAAGTGTGAACATAACTTGAATTTTACACACATCTGGAGGGAAATTTATTCACCAGATCGATTCAAAATGTTTTTTTCACTATAGCCTTGGAGGGTTCAAAAGCTTATTAATTTTCAGAAAACGCGACTTTTTCGTCGACATTATTACATTTTAAGGTTCTGGTATGTACGATCTTAAAGCGGAACAATGAGAAATGGATATTTTCATACTCTGCCTTATTCTCGTGTTGTAATGCCGACGACGAAAAAACAGTGACGTCATGATGATTTTTGAACCGCTCTCTCCGCGCATGCCCAAGATGGACTCTGATTGTTTCATCAGGCGCGTTTCCATCGTTTTTTCTCAGAGTTTTAAGCGGGGTGTGTCGGTAACTGAGATTGCAAATGATTACGTAACATTAATTCATAACTACTGAACAGTTGGTTATGAATTGACAGAACATGCAGGATTTCTTTTACTTCTGTTATCCTATGATTTCAATTTGAGGAAGCAGTCAAGCGAATTCTTTCACCGGCTTCATGATTCTCGCTGTTAGACTCATCCTTGGTGTAAGAACCTGTAACACTCGCTAGTCACGTAATACAAAGAAAACAAAGAAGTCAACATAATATACCCTAACCCTAACAGTAGCTACAAAACAAAAAAAACTTCACAGGTTTTTACACCGAGGTAAACCCCGCTGTTAAGTGCTAGCTGCGAAAGTGTTGTGGTTAGCGTTTTTAATTCTTCTGGAGGTTTTGTATTATCTTGAAAACTAAAAATTTGATTCCTTCAGAAACGTCTTTTTTTTCGTTTTTATTTCTTAGTGACTTGCCGGGATTTATAAATACAGAATGAGATCTTGCAACTGAGCGTTACGAGACTTTAACCGTAAGATTTAGTTCAGTTCCCACCCAGAGCTAAACAGAACAATACTTAAACTCCATTAACAGTAAACATGGAACAGTGCAACATAAATTAGCTTTTAATTGTACGCAAAAACCTGCTTTCAAACATGATATAAGCAATCGCTCTAAGAGAGGTTCGTGCGACTCTTACGAGAGATCGCACTACTTCAAGAAATATTCTCATTTGAGGAATTTCATGCTTACAAGCAGATTTAAGCTTCTCCAAGCAAATTCAGTGTCGCTTATTTGTCCTCAGGGATCGAAAACCGAAAACAAGTTCACTTTTGATATTACGATTTCAAGCAAAACTGTTGAGACATTTTAAATTATAAAGAAAACAAAGTTTTCACAAAAGTTTTTTTTGTTTTCGATAGAACAATTAAAAGATAGCTGGACTTTTGTTTTATTTAAGTTGACTACTACATTTTTATTATTTCAAACCACCGACCGCTCCAAACAGCACGAAACTGTAATCTCGATCAAAAACAAAATTTAGCGGATGATTTCCTCTCAAAGAACCCCCCATGGTTTCCGCTTTGCGGTACCCAGTCGATTTGCACTAAGGAATCAACAAAACGGCGCATCAGAAGATCCCAGTTATCGCTACAAAGAGGTTCGTCAGGAAAAAAATCTTCAGAGAAAGAGAATTTTGCCGACTAAACATGTTATGAGCCGTGTTCGCGTAAACGTGTCGTTTTAACTTACACTTACGATTATATTTTGACGAAGGTGGAAAACACCTGTTTATAAGGTTGTTGTAAAAAGGATTCTTGGATTATGATCCTGCCGTGAATTGCTTTGATGAAGTTCGACTACCGGCGACTTTTACTTTACGGGAGAAAAGGTAACTATGACAACAACACAGCTTGCGTGTCAAGAGATTGTTTTTTTAGAAACGTCGTTAATTTTCTTATTCATAAAAAAAAAACGTAAATGCATTTTTGAAACATTTTATCATATAAGTGTTTTTATTACACCTTACGGTGAGTGACTACTACGGAATGTATCTATTGACAATATGTTTTCTCCAAGAATATATATCATGATTGTGATAACGACTGAACAGTACTACTGGCAACAATTTTTAAAATAGAGCTTAGACGTAAAAAGAAACTTGAAATATATTCACATATACGTACAGCTAGGGTAAGTCACGATCAAAAAATAATAACACCAGCTTGCATGCAGATAAATAGAGATACACTGCATCTTTAAAAATCATTCAATTTTACCAATTTAAAAAAAAAGTAAAATGATGTTTTAAGATTTTTACCTCGCTGTCGCAACCTACTACATAAATGAGAGTGAATCAGGGCTCCTAGAGTGAATGATATATTTCGGCATCTAATTTTAAGCAAGTTTGAGATTTATGTGCCTACTTAGGTTCAATTCAATTTCATTAAGGAAAGTCACAACAAAAGTTTCCGGTCGTTAATTTTAATTAAAGTTTGAGCAGATACTGAAACACAGAAGGGAAATTTTACACCGAGATAAAAAAGTATGATATCGTTCAACTATGTGACACAATTAACTCAAAGAATTTTTTTGGTCTTTGATTAATCATTGAAACAGCAACAATAAAATGTGTACCAACTAACGAGGAAAATGCAAATATCTTATTTACCAAGCGCCAGCGAGGGCATTTGGCAGAGAAAATATTGGCCTGAGATCGGACCGAGTGCATCGAGGGCGGATAAATTGAATTCTTAATTATACGATCCCGAATCTCACGATCACGATCACGATCACGTTCACGGACTGGAGAGGACACCGGCGCGAATTTCTTGTCGAGAATCCAGTTCACGACTATTCGCGTTTGAAGTTTTAAAAGACAAGAAGGAAAAAAAGTAAGATCGTTTTGGACAATTTTCGGTCCAATACTTCTGCTTAGAAATATTCCTGAACTGCAACAGAGCAATCTGCATGCATCGTTGGTTGATTTTGGTTATTGGCCAACACTACGTGCTGACAAGCTTATTAGTGCTGTAAGGCAAAAAATTAAAGTGCTTTTCTGATTGCTTCTCTGAATGATCCGTATATTTTGCGAAGACGTGCCTCTCGCGAAGTTGGTTTTTTGGCGGCACTTCACCCAATAAGGCAAAAACTTTCTTTTAGATGGGTGGCTGATGATCAGATGATTTCGCTTCAAAGTCTTTGAAAGCTAAGTGGCTTGAAAATTGGTAAACGTGCTTCGCACTTAATTTTTATACAGGCTCGCGGTGGCCCCATGGTTAGTGCGCTCGACTCCGGAGCGAACGGTTCGGGTTCGAGCCCTGGCTGGGGACGTAGTGTTGTGTTCTTTGGCAAGACACTTTACTCTCACGGTGCCTCTCTCCACCCAGGTGTATAAATGGGTACCGGCGAATTTAATGCTGGGGGGTAACCCTGCGATGGACTAGCATCCCATCCTGGAAGTAGTAGAAATACTCCTAGTCGCTTCATGCTACAGAAACCGGGATAAGCTCCGGCCTGATGGGCCACGGTTGGCTCGTATGCAGACTTTACCTTCACCTCGCCAAGAATAAGAACTAAGAACGTTTTTCTATCAATATATCTCTTTCTTTATCAGCCCATGAGCTGTTGAAAAAAAACCAGTACAACTTGAAAAAGTGTTTATAAACTAATTAACGTGCTATATTTCTGAATACAGCCTCTGTAACATCTGATTTATAAATGATAAGTACTCATAACAAGACAGGGAGGAATAATTAATGTCCTAGTAAGGATATATAGGGCGCTGGCCTTCAGCTCTGCATTAAGTTGTTTGGATTCGAGCTATTCCCAGTATCCTTGGGACAGGCAAAAGTTTTCTTTGAAAAAGTGCCTTACTCTCACAGTTTTCCTCTGTACTCAGGGAAATATACAGTTACCATGGTTACCAGTGTGCGTCAGGTAACCCTGCCAAGGAACTACAGTCCCGGTCAAAAGTAGGTGGGACACTTGAGCCGGATCACGTATCCCACATTCCCCCATAATCAATGTTAGAAAATCTTGCGTTTTTCCAACAAAAAGGTAAAAAATCACCCGAGTATCAACATTGTAAGTGAGAAAGGGGAGAACTCTCTTGCTGTTCAAACCTTTTTGTCCGGGATTGTAGGACCCGAAACCCCCGGGGGGTGGGGGACTCCCTATAATGGCCTATACGGGGAGGCTTCGCCCGAAAGGGGTACCTTTTTCAGGCTTCAGGTATAAAAAAGAGTAGGGATTTCACAAGTTGAGGTACATAAAAGGGTAGGGAAATCGGTCATTTAGGTATTTCAAAGGGCCTTTAATTATAATCTTTCGAAAAGACGCCTCTGAAGCTTGTATAAGTTCATTTATTAAGCACTACATGAAAACAAGAACAAGATTTCCTAAAATGGGTATGTGAAAGGGGTACCTTTTTTCAATAAAAGGTATATAAAAGGGGTACCTTTTCTGCCAAAATGGTATATGAAAGGGTAAGGGGTTGGACCTCGGGGCGGAGCCTCCCCGTATAAAACTTTTTTAAGTACCCCCCCCCCCCCCCCCCACCCCCAGGCCCGAAACTCGGGTGAATCAATTTTAACTGGACAAATTCTTGTTAAGCAGCAATCACACGATCGTCATTCACGATTGTCATTCAGATGATAGATCGAGAATAAGCTTCGTTTTTTTAAAGTCTCTTTTTAAAATTGCTTCCATCTAGGGTGTTTATTTATCTCAAGTATGTATGCATTATGTCAAAGACTTAACGACCTCGAGAGACCTTTTTTTAAAACTTATTTATCGATCTTTGTAGCTTACTGAGTTTTGTTTTGCATAGAGTATTGACCTGTTTGAGGCAGACGGGAATCCCGAACCTTCGAGTTTGCATTCGAGTTCGAGTTCGAGTTCGAGTTCGAGTTCGAGTTAGACTTCGAGTTGGACTTCGAGTTGAAGATCGAGTTAGATATGTCATAAAAATATAAAAATGCAACTAACAAAAAAATAAAAATAAAAATTGACGATGAGGGAATTATATGCTAATAGACTGCAAATCAAAAAGGAAGTCGAGTGGCGTTACGCGTGATGCGTGATGCGTGATGCGTGACTGTGACATTGCCTATGTGGTCGTCTTGTCTTACACGTGTAAATAAATGGCAAATTTCAAGGATAGACCGGCATACGTGGTATGATACGAGGTCCCCATCATCAGCCTGGTTGGTCTTGTTGCTGGCCATCATGGAATTGGCAATGGAACTGTACGTTTAATTTAATTTATGAAGACTTCCAGTTGCAAAATTTATTTTCCAATGCAAATCAACGCTGAAGCATGCCTTTTTTCAGCGAAGAAACAACAGAAACAATCATAGAGATAACTTCGTCGCCAGAGAAAGATGGATGTGGTGATACAATGTAAGTCTTCTTTTCATCATGGATCAAAAGGGTAATTTAGAAGAGACTGAAGGAATTTAGCAAGCAGCTTAAGAAATGTCTGGAAGGTACAAAAAGGGAGGCAAGTGAAATGCATCTTGATGGTTGAGATCGCAACAGACCACAGAAAGTTCATTGCTAAGCACGGACAAACGCGGTACGATGTTGACATTTGCCACACCCCTTCCTGTTCCTGCCCCGACCTGCGTTCCTGCCATTGTAAACACGTGCTCTGGGTGCTGTTATACGTATTGAATGTTCACGACGATGCTTCCCTTCTACAAGAGAAGAGGCTAACAAAGGACACTTTACAAACACTCCTTTCAGAAAATTCCAATGTAACTGGTCATCCTCCAAAGTCTTCAGCATCGGCTACCCATTTACCCTATCAAGCGCCAATGTCGGCCCCGATCGTACCACGCTCTTCTGTACAGCTGTCAACACCCGTGCCATCCCAGGCATTGCCATCCACGTCAGATCAACTCCCATCTCAGAAGCCACGTCGTCCATTACCACCCACTGTGATACAGTCAGGGAACACCTCGCCCCTCTGTTCCTTGCAGTTGCCTGTACAGTCCTTGCCTTCCTCACAGCCTTCAACAGCAGCGTCTTCCCAGCTGTTAGTGAACACATCTTCTCAGCCGTTAATGCTCACGTCTTCCCAGTCGATAGTGACAACGTCTTCCCAGTCTATATTTACCAGTTGTTCTCAGTCGTGGCCGCGTGGCCGCAAACAGTATCTCCGTCATCACAGATCACATCGTTTTCCCCCCTCTTGTACGCGCCGCCGCAGTCCTTGATGCCACGCAGCCGTCGTCGTTTATGCAACAACCACCACTGCCTCAAACAGTGCCCGACCCTGTGAGTCTTCCACGTCCATGTGCCAATCCAGGGTCTTACATACTAACACTGCTGAGATTCTGCCATGCTAGTGTATCAGTGTATTATGGCTGTCAACAACCTCTTAAAGTTAACGGCCAAACTCCGCCTCCACCCTTCGACCTCCTGATAATGACACAAATGAGACGGGAGTATTGTAACAACGGCCAGAAAATGTCAAGGATGAGCAATGCATATTTCCATGCCAATATACACTGCATGTCACAAAGGTTCCCTTTCTTCCATTCCTCGATGGTGCAGCTTCAACCGGGCTTGTACCCACAACTTCTACAGGTTCATAGGGAAGCTCTATCTCGTAACCTAGGGTTACAGCTGTGAGGGAAATAATGTTGACATATCTCCTAACTTAAATACGTTTTCCCGTTGAAGGAGAAAGTGTCACGTGCTTATGTCCCAAACTCGCTAACTCCCTAGAGAATATAGCTATGTATAGCCCATTGCAGGAACGTTAGAGGACTGGGAAAAAGTATGGTTATTTTTCGTTTGTTTGGAAAACTAAAATATTCAAATGAAAAATCAACTAAATTTGAGAGCCTTTATCAAGAATAGCAGTATTTGGAGGGGGGAAATGGCAAAATGGTAGCTCTTCAAATATCACCAAAAAAAGAGAGTTTGTATCGATTGGGTAAACAGGCCACAAATTATAAGGGTTTGTATGGAATTTTGCAACTTTTGCAAGGCTCCCGTTTAGACAATTTTCCTCTGAAAACTCTTAAAATTGGTTGGGTAGGTTCATTCATTAACGTTTCAGTTGAAATGTTTAGATTTTCAATTTAATCAATATAAGAAACTCGCCCCAGTGCTCTCACGTTTCTGCAATGGGCTATGCACAGCAATATTCCCCATACCAGTTAGAAATGAAACATTGGAAAATTGTATACCAAAATATAAATCACCTAGAGTTTAGCAGTTTTTGAAAATCGGAAGTCATTGCGTTCGCGCATAACGCAATTCAGTTCAGTGGATCCATTTGCGCGATAGATGTACGCGCAAGTTTTTGCGTTTATTCTGCATACACTGAACGCAAGAAATTTGCTTACTTTGGAGTCAATTTCTTGTGATTGAATCTCAGAGGAGAGTTGAAATATAAGTCAGGTAGTTTTTTTTCTATAGTTTCCTATTGTTTTGTTGTGTTTGGCAAGTTTAAAGAAGTGCTTGAAAGGAAAATCTTTGGGCATCTGCCGCGTGCTAGTAGGCTATACACGTAACACAGCGCGCGCTCTTGCGTCATTCTTCACTCCCTTTGCAAAGTTCTAGAAATCCCTCCATGGGCCCTTAAAAATGGCTAAGGAGGCTTGAAAGGGTTTTTAGCTGCACGCGCGCGGCATATCCACACACGCCATAACTGAGACACACGCGTCAGCTAAATGAATCAAAATTAGCACACCGGAAGTTAAATCTTGCGTAAAATCGCGCGAACCGGAAGTAAAATCTGCATAAAATATTTGTTTCTAGCTCGAAATTTTTTTGCCTGCACGCACCAATGTAAAGGTTTCGGGGAAAATTATCGAGTGGAATTTTCTGTAAACCATAAACCGCATTTTCTTTTTATTTAAAAATAAATTATAAATTAAAAATATATTTAATTCTACTAGATAACTTTTTTCTATACTGCTTGAAAAGTTAAAGAATTTAGGAAACCAAAGAAGTGAAAATGGTTGGTCACCGAATTAGTTTTTCAGATAATTTTCAAAAACTGAAATTTAGTGGACGTGTTTGCGGACCTTGTGCGCTGCCATGGTATCTGATATTACGTTACAAGTACCCTTAAAGTACAGCCCAACAATAGAGTTGCAAGTAGACATATAGTTTGCCCACACCATTATATATCCTTTTTTGTAATCTTCCATCGTTCCACATACACTGCAGCAACGAAAAACCCTTTCCGGCCTCCTTAAGTTAATGTATACCGTGTGCTGTTGCAGTTTTGGTAAAACAAGTTGATTCAAGTTAATTCAAGTTTATTCATGTATTTTATCAATTCATTACTGAAGTACAATAAAAGTACAATGTGCACATTGTTTGATGACCTCTCCAGTGGTTTAATAATAAACGTTTAGTCATGATATCACGACACACTGTGGTCGTGCACAGAGAATTTTCTACACATGTCTTAGATATGTTTTTATGTAGACAGGTTTTGTTTCTGTTGGCTCGTTCTGTTGTAATAATTAATTCCGGATCAATTTTTTAAGTTGAATTGAATTTTGAATACTATAATTTGATCTAAATGGTGTCAATTTCGGTTTACTTAACACTCGTTGATGACAGTACTCGAGACTGCAAGATTAAGTGATTCAATGACTTTGAAAACATTAACAATGTGAATAGTTACAATTAATTTTTAAGCTTCTGGTTTAAGTGGACGGCTGGTTGTTTGTCACACTGTACCTGTATTTTGGAAAATAAAGAAGAATAAATGTATTGTTCCAATATATTTCTGATATCTTTTTCTTTAACTTCAGTAAACTTAAGTAAAAACAAAAAACAATTGACTGCTGCCGGGCTACAAAGCCAGAAAAGCTAATTTGGTTGGTTTGGTTCCTTTTGTTTGGTCTTTGCTTATCTTCCCCTTCATCTCTTGTCAATTTATTTCCCATGGAAGTGTAACTAGATCTTCAACTCGAAAACCAACTCGAAATCCAACTCGAAGTCTAACTCGATCTCCAACTCGAAAACCAACTCGAAGTCTAACTCGATCTTCAACTCGAACTCGAACTCGAGTCCAAACTCGAGAGATTATTTTTCCCGAGACAGACGAGCGCATGAAAAAAATGCTTAATACTGTAATACAGATAACCCCAATGCCCCCTTTAATCCTGAACGGTTGGTAAGGAGACCACGTTTTGTCTATCTATTGTATAGCAGGACTTAATTTGTGTTGTCCAATTCTGTTTATAATCACACTCGTGACTGATTAAGGTGGCTGAACACAGTTTTTGATACCTCTGTTTCATTTACATTTTTCTCTAAAACCCTTGATCCTTTGGTCACCAAAAATGGCAGTAAGCAAGTTAACAACACAAACTTCAACTTTTTGATAATTAAGCTGACGTATGTACCGTTGCCATGGCAACATGATCAAATATAAACAGGTGTTTAAAATCGGTTTTGTTTATTTGCAGAAAATCTAGTCATTAGATTTTCTTTATAATTTGCATGCAACAAGCTTGTAACGATACTCGCAAGTTAGCGTTATTTTAACAATAATTTAACAAACAGATCTTTAATTATCCCTCTTTGAAGGTTCACTGGCATATCTTGAATTTCCTTTGTTAAAGTTCAATTTTTTTTCAATCTTCCAGTTACTTATTTCCTAAAGTATTTCGTGCCAAATTTCGTGAAATTCTAATGAGTGGTTCTCGAGAAATAAGCGCCTCCGAGAAGTCAATTTTTCACTCAATCGCACTTTTTTCGACTTACTACGCATGGGCTGCATTTAACTGGGTTCTTTTAGCAACAAAGAAATAGCAGAGCTGAGTTCTTTGCATCGTTACCTTTCTAACATACCTTTGTAATAAAAGAGTAAAACCATCAATTCAATACATTGGGTTCATTTGTGAAGAAAAAAATAGTACAGATAGCGCAGACATTGAGCAAATAAAATGATCGCTCTATTTATGCCATGTTTGTTTTTATGCAATACTTGTGCGCGCGCTGAATCGCGTTAGCAAGAGCGCGCGACAAAACTGTGTTCGGCCACCTTAAACTGAACCATTCTCCCGCTTTGACATGTACGATTTAAAAACAGACCGAGCTACCATTACTTATATATTCCGCCTTAAGCTTGCGCTGTGATTGATATCATTGGCTGCTAAAGCAGGGGACATGGGGCTTCATTCTGTGCAATTAAAGTTAGATCAGATGGTATATTCCAGTCCGTCATTGTAGGAATTTTTTCGGTTCATGCTCAAGGGGGGGTTCACATGAACCCGGCTCCCTCGGGTTCATACTAGGGAATATCGGTACGTGTTGTGCGCCATTCTTGTACCGGTCTCAATGCACTCTGTCCGAGCTGTCTAGGCAGAAAGCCACTTCCTCAGGTTGATTTGGATGAGTTGGCGAACAAAAGACAATAAAACCGACCGCAGTTTTAGGGGGCGGTATTGCGAAGATCACTCGTCAGATCGCTCACCGCGCCAACTAAAGCCATTTATTTAAAAATGACAAAAATTTCAGCGGAGCTGACGTGGCCGTGCATGTAATATATCAAAATCCGTACATTGATAGAAAATCGAATAAAAATTCTGAATTATTTGCAACTGAATAAACTGATTTCACTCGAATTATTTGCTAGAATTTAATTGGAATTCAATTTAAAAACAATTTATGTTGGATTGTCATGTTTGTTGTCAAGATGTGTTCCACAGGAATACCGTCCAAAGATAAGTGAACGTCCGGGTAAAATAAGACTGAATTGACACCCTCACCGTTCAGTGATATTTTACTTCAAATTTTCGGGTCCGCGCAGGCCGAAAATGCGGGGGAACTGAGACGAGTTTGAGTTTGATCACTTCAGAGATTTTTCCTAAAAAAGAAAGGAGAGAAAGTAAGAAGAAAACGAAAAAGAACCGCTTAGTTTAGGTTTTTAGTTAAAAAAGTAAGCCATAAAACTACAATAAAACCTTCAAAAATGTTTACGTTAGCGAAAGATCATGCTCGGTCTAACATATGAAAAAACTTGGAAAATATTGGCCTGTAATTGGTTGATTTAGTTCCACGCCTTTTGTTCGTTGATAGACGTAGTCAGCTGGGCATAAGACTAGATTCTAGCTTCCTCATAATTCTTTCCTTGACTAGGAACAAACAAAACCCTCGAATTATGCATCATTCAGCTATATATATATCGATCTCAAACTTGGACAATACCTCATACATCTTTCAGTTTATTTCTTTTATTCAGGGAATTTAATTTAATTAAGCAATAGACCACAAGTTTCTATGGTTTATAGGCTGATAAACCACGCGGGATGTTGGTAGAACACGAGAAGAATTTGTAAATCACGAGCCGCAGGCGAGTGATTTACGAATTCTTCGAGTGTTCTACCAAAATCCCAAGTGGTTTATCAGCCTATAAACCATAGAAACTTGTGATCTATTGCTTTTATATAATAATTTAGAAGACGCGCGATTTTTCTATGGGTTTACCGGCACAATAAACCATAGCTGATCGACCAATCAGAGCGCGCGCATTGATTTTGTTATTGTATAATTCCTTATATGTCACTTATCATTGTGGATATTTCGTATACTTTCTTAGTAGGCCTTCAACGCTTTTACGGCAGGACTTATTAGCTCTTATTCGGTTGCTTCGCTGCATTTTTTTTTGTGCCTGGCCCAAAATCAATTATTTCAGCTTTCCTGTTGCGGGGATTTTCAAAGTTACGTTTAGCTCGGTTGACGTTTAGTTTTAATTGCTGCGCAGAGTTGTTTTGTCGATCGAAGGTTCAAAGAGACCCATCAAAATCTCTGCATGCAATGTCAGGGTTCGTCTGGTAAATATTCAAGCCTCAAATAGGTTGCTTGGCTCCTAAATCCTGTGCAAATCGGGCCTACTTTATAAATACTTGAAGATGCTGGCTCCTAAGTAAACAATTTTTTTTTTATCAACGTTTAGATCTCAACGATCATTTCAATTGAGACCACGGATTAAATGATATAATTAAATAACTTCTGCTTGCGTGACGGTTGCTATCGCGAAGATGTCTGGAAAGCAGTTGGGCCGAACGTTTTTCTAAATAATTTTCTGCTGTTCTCTGAATGAGAATTTGATTCAGCTATTCATGGCCACTGGCTATATGTGTGCCTCATTAAGGAAAAATTCAAGCGAGCATGAGATTAAGGCTTTTCACGGTAAATACGGGAAAAGTGTGGGAGGAATTTTCACTTGGAATTTTAACAAGGCCTAATTACAGGAAGCTTTAAGCTCACTGAACTGTGATAACCACTTTCCAGCTAAGATAAGATATTGTCGAGAAAACACAAAAAGAGAGATTTGTTTTATTATGTCATTGTTATAGCTCGCCCATGCAGCACATAAATGCGGTAAAATTAAAAATTAAGACCCGAGTTGTGGTTTCATGAAATTCAAATTACTAAATTCAATAGCGCGATGGCGCAGTGCTCAACAGAGACTTGCATCTGTCGCATCTGCCGTCGGCTTCCTTTCTATGTAAAAAAAGGAGACATTTCGTATCTCCGTTCAAGGACTGACCCCTCGCAATGGAAGTGTTTTGTTAGTCTTAGAATCATGTTTAATTATCTGATGTTTTTGAAGAGTTTGAGGATCATTTACTTCCGAGTTTTCCGATTGTATAAGAGAGACTGCCGGTCCATAGATATTCAAAAACTCCGACTTCCGTGTAGGCTGGCAGCTAGTGTGGGAGTTTTACTGCAATGCGCATGCGTTTAAGCTCTTGTTGAGCCAGGTGATTTTCCTTCGAGGTGTAAAATCCGTAGCTAAGTCTGAATCTTCTTCGGACGATTTTTAAATTCAAACAACAGCAGCAATAGGCCATTTATTATTATTTTTACCGTCCTTGAAGCTTATAACAAGCAATGGAAGACTGTAAGCCTTTTTAAATGGTAAATGAGTCAAATTGAAAAATCGTTTTATCGGCTCTTTTGCGCCGTTTGCGGGGTCAAGCAACCCACGCTGACGACACATACATCACAGACCGTATCATAGAGTATTTCCCGGGCATTGTGCTCCGGTCAAGATGGTCAACTATTCTCAAAAGCGCACGTAATGCCATGACGCCCGATCTCGGTCGGTGTCACACAAATCAGCAAAAGCAATAAAAAAATTGAGGGTGAGGGAAATTTGGCGTTTATATGTTAGAGATGATATTGTCTTGTTGACTACTGTCTTTTTAATTTGTAATTTTCATCGACGCGGACTTCAGAAGGACCCCCTCGCGACACGCGACGGGTTTCTCGTTGTTGTCACGGAAACTGTTGTTCAGAGTAATTGTAGCGTGACAGCGTCACGCAAAAGTTTGTACTTTGCTGTAATGAAGTGCCCGTATGCACTTCACTTTTGGCGTTTCACACGGAGAGAGTGTACCGCTTGGACGTAAATACGGAATTAATGATGTGTATTGGAAATTGTTGACATGATGGTGAAACGACTTTGTCCAAGCTAAATGTTTAAGGAACAAGCTAATTTAAGTATCCACGATGGAACAAAACGGTGAGGTTTTCCACAGATTTGTTTTGAGTTGGCGGCGCAGAAAACAGCCGTTTGTGTGAAACCGACAAGCAAGCGCGATATGACTTCGGCGCTTCGTGAATTTTCCAAATTTATGACTTTGGTGGTGTGAATTGGACAAAATGACTGTTAACTTAGTATTTATTTTGAACTATTTCAGGCTATCCAAGGGCCAATTTTACGCCAACGTCGAAGGCGCTTTGGCCAAACGGCACAGATCTAATGCAGACACGAGCACGGCTGAATGGCCACGGTGGAAAATATGCGAAATCTGGAGCACCCAATAAACGGCAGAAAAAATCTGGCAATGCTGTTCGGCCGAAGAGAGCTCTTCTATGCCTGACACTCGGGAATCCGATCCGAAGTGCTGCTATAAATCTAGTGGAATGGAAATATCCTTTTAAATAGCAGTATTTAACCTTTTTTTTAGAATATTTCTCGCGCGAATTTGCGGAGTTTGCGGTTCGTGTGTTCCGCTTGTTATGGTTGTGGTGGTCTCGTAGTTAATATCCTTCAAATTTCTGTTAGCTAGTTTGAGGTATTAGATGAATGTATTTGAAACGTTTGCCTTGACTCTTGACTCAAGCCTTTCGATGTTATGATTTTGATCACTATTTTCGCGAACTGTGCAGCTCTGGCAGCCTACGAGCCTCTTCCAGAGAAGGATAGCAGCGAAATAAATGACAACCTGGTTGGTATTTTAGATTACCTTGTGCGCACTGTGCGGGATTATATTTTTTATGTGGATGAATATTCATGCTGTGAAATGTGGCTCCGGCTTTAACTTGTTGAAAATATCATCTGTTTTTAGAAGATCTTTCCCCATGCGATTCCAGGAAAAGACACCGGTTCATAAAAGTGGAATTTTGACACGAGTGTAAACCAGCAAATCGCACACGCAAGAAAACACAACAAAAATATTGATACGAATTATAGCGGCGTATACACCTTACTTTGTTTTAGTTTTGAATGAATTTGTTATTGGCTCAACCAATAGTCAAAAGCTTAAATCTCTAGTAAAGTAGGAGTTATTGCGCGGTTAGAATACAGATATTTTGGGCTATTGATTTTACTTCACTTCGGTAAACGCATATTTTCTAGAACACTCGTATGATCGCAGTTTTGTTAGGTGTCACTGATTGTCTGTTGTAGGGCTTGCATTTTGAGCGTGAGATCCTTTTGTTAGGTACAGAGAAATTTGATACAACTGCGGGTGCCGTCGTAAATAGTGTGTGCTTTTATGCTTTGGTGTTTTCGAAAAATCGAACGCTAAAGTACATGTATCTCGTGTTCTCATTCGCCGCTATCGCGAAAACAAGCGTTCACTCGCAATCGTCTGGTGTGCCACGAAAATAAAAATCCCACATTCATCAAAGTTAATTCATTCGATACAAAGGCATCAGTTGATCGGGTTTCTTGCCAATTAAAGTTTAATGCTAGTGAAAGCAATTCGTTCGAGCTATCCGCAGAAATGGTCGTTGTCAATTTCACAGTCATAAATTTGTAAGAAATCGATGACTTCGAATGTAAATAAAGGCACCATGCTTGGATAACTTTTCAGCTTTATTATTTTATCGACTTGACTTTTTTTTTCGAGCGAATGCCAAAAAATTTCATCTTTGTAACGACAGCGTATAATGCCAGACATGGTATTTTGTTATTGTCATGTTTATGGCTTTAGATCCAATAGAGGCAGATTACCTGAAAAGATATTGCTTTATGCAGGACTTTCGCTCTTGGGGTAATAATTAATACTCTCTGTGGCCGTGTTGGCAAATTCTCGTGAATTTCTTATGGCCTTTGGTGAAAAAAATGCAAAGCGAGTAGTATAATTGCTGTTTAGCTCTGGAGAAATTAAATTAAATTTGAACAAATCCTTATTGTCAAACGCGAGAAACTACGTAACAAAAGCAGACTTTGGTTATTTTTTGTTTCAACGGTGAATATCTTAGCTAAATATCTTAGCTGATATCTTACAGCGCTGATAAAAACCATGTCGGAGACAAGGGCGTTATTCATTTGCAGCTAAGTACAGTACAGTACTTTTGCAGACTGGATGTTTTGGGTACAGCAGCTAATTTGATCGCCATTTTGTCTAAAAATAAACCCTGAGATTTAAATATAGCGAGCAAGTCGACAAGAAACAAACAATAATATCATTATTTAACTGGTTAAAATTGGAGTAAAAAAGCTATTTATAATTTGACCAACTGGTCTGGTTTCACAATTTTGAATTGACGGGCTTGCTAAAACATTTCCCCTCCTATGTGGAACCATTTAAAATCTCTCAAAAATTAGTTATTTTTATTCTGGCAATAATAACAATAATAAATTAACATGATATTACTTCTTTGACCTTGGATAGCAGACTTCCCATGTTTTCTGTATGTCTCTGCTTGTATTATAAACAATAATGCCTCTGCAAAAATGTTGAGAACATTGTCTTTTGTACAACAGTGGGATTCTGGTCAATTATGCTAAAAATTGCATGGGATCAGAGGGGGAGGGTTGAGGCGTAGTGATCATGGAAACAGCTATGCCGGACTTAAAACCGCCTTTTTCGGTTGACAGGGCTGGAATATCTGAATCTGGCATTCTTAAAATTCAATTTAAAATTTAATTCTGTGGCCTTGTGAATTATTTAACTACAAACTCATCAGGAACATCTTCAGTTGCCCCAGGGGTGGGGAATTTTCTGCTTTTTCCTGCCCCACATAGTGGGGAATTTGTTGCTTTTTGCACGCTATTAAAACTAATCCCCACCTATATCCCAGGGTGGAGAGGGTCAGGGTTTACTTTGACTGGTGCATTATATCTGTGAGATCTGCTTACCTGTATGGGAGACCAAAGCAATAATTTGATCTACCGTAGACTCCCAGATAATCTGAGGGAGTGCCATGGATGATAATAGGGTCGTCATTGATCAGATTACAGTATTTTCCACTTTGAAATAGCATTCAGATGCTCTCTAGTTCTTCTGTCATGATTTATCATGACTAAAGTTGTTGCCCCCTTAAAAAAAGGTTGCCTCAAAGAGGAGATTCCACAGTGGTTTTTTTTTGTTAACCCTGCTTACCGGTTTGTGATGTTAGTAAACTGCATGGTGTTTTCGAACAAAGGTTCTTTTCTTGTCTACTTATTTCCTAAATGCTAATCTGAAGTATATAGTTATTTTTATGTCAACAATCTTTAGTTCTGTTAAATTTACATTTTTTAAAACATATTGACTGGTGCGCAGATAGCTAGTGCCAGTCTAGGTGGGGCAGTCCATCAAGATCTAATTAAATATTTTTGCAAATACATTGATTGCATAATTACAAAAAGGTAAAATAAAAATTAATACAACGGTGGGATATAGTGATACTAGACACAGTAAGGTACTAGACCATAAATATACAAAAAAGAGGATTTACAAAACTATATACATGTAATACAAGTACATTTACAGATTAGATTTAAACTAGGAACTATTAATAAATTAAATGAAACTAGAGGTATGACGATTGGTTGAAATTTGTCAGGCGCTACAAATTAAAAATTAAGTCAGGGTGTCGACTTCAACATAGTCATCCCCATCTGAAATGGTCTCAAATAGAAATCAGCGGATTGTTTTCTTAAAGATTGGTTTAGATCTCTCCAGTTTGGAGAAAAGCCTTTTTGAAGTTTAAAGCTTTTTGGTGGCATTTGCTGTATAATTTTAAATGCATGTAAAAAAGAAAACCAGGCACAAATTAATACAGGCTAGATTAAATAATTTGGTGTTTCTTTATAAGACCAATCTTAGTTTCCACATGTATGTTGTATGTTTGCAAGGAAACTGTATGTAACCCGTACAGACGAAAATTAAATTTTGAGTCTCCTGTAGTCTTGTTCTCCACGCTTGTGAATAGTTTCCTGCAGCCTGTAGAAAACTAGACTGTTCATAGCCCTCTATTTTCTCGTGTTTTTGATTTCATGGTCAAAAGTGCGGACAGAGTCGCAAGAGAACTGGACGCCGGGGCAAAACGGAAGAGTTGACTGGATAGGGGGTGTGGACCAAGATAAATAGAGGGGCTGGAGACATCTTTGGAAAAAAGTGAATTCCCCGTTTCTCCAGAAATGGAAAATTCCCATTGGTTGAAAGGTGACAAAAGTGTTACCACCTTGATAACAAGAGGCTTGCAGCAGTAATGTCATCACTGACACGATGCTGTGATTTGTAATAGAACAGTAACTGTCTTTTTAATAATGGAATCAAGAAATTGCAATGTTTCTTTGCTCAAAAATAAACAGAAAGAAGCTGCTGTTCATCTCTGGCTGAGACATGTTGCAATTTTGCTGACAGCTTTGAGCAAAGTCTGATACATCAACTCTGTGCAACGGCAAAAGAAATGCAAATGGTGCAAATGTACCTTGCTGTTCTCATTGTTTTGCCACCCAAAAGCATCCTGAGAGAACAAATAGAAAGGATGAAGTGGCTCTGCCGATTGCCAGAGATGCGACTGAATACAAGCTTGTTTTCAGAAGACAGCGGAAGACTTTTTGGACTCAAAATTCCAAAACATCATCCCAGAACAAAGATTCTCCGCTACAACTAAGTCATGCTTATTGAGTTGAGGAGTAACACCTTTGGAATAAATCTTCTGCTGATATGTAAGGCATCTTGCCAAGAACAAGGCATTATAAACCTACGAAAATCAGAAGGACCTGCATCGCTTGAATTTGGCTTTCTCCTCCTTTAAGCAGCTTTTTTTAGAGTTTAAGAAAATGTCTGAGACAACATTCTTATCACCCAAGAGCACATATGCATTGTTGTTTGTTGACTGACACTTGTGATCAAAGTAAACAAACAATTTACTGCTCAGATTTAATTGGCTCGATTTATTTAATTAGTCAAGAGGCGGAGCTGTTAGTATCAAGGAGGAGCCTAATAAGTTCACTCTTTTCCAAAGATGTCTACAGCCTGTCTTTTTTTCCTGCTCATGTCATTCACAAACCCACCCCCACCGACGCATGCTTTGCGCTTGCTTTGCTCGCTTTTTCTTTCGTATGCATAAATATAGAGGGTGTGAACAGTCTAGTAGCAAACATGGTACTTTGTGGATTCTATCAACAACAAGCAGTTTTACCCATATAATATCAAGGGAAAATCAAGCACACTCAGCTATACAGGGTTTCTACAGGTCATGGAAAAACTGGAAAGTCATTGAATTTAAGAATTACATTTTCCAGGCCTGGAAACTCACGGAATTTAATTGTCGTTTCTTGAAAGTCATGGAAAATTGAAGTTTTGTTTGATAGGTTTAATTTAGTTACTGTGGACGACAAGGTAAGGACAATGCAAGATAGAGAGGGGTAGTTAAATAGCGTTAATGGCACGTATTTTGGTGGATGCCAGAGTTTGTGTCTGTTGAACTGGTTAAGTTCCAAAAAATACTCTAAAACGAGGATAGTTTTTGAATTTTTGAAACTGGCGCTAAGCCTAAGGTATTGGAAAAGGTCATGGAAAAAGACACAGAAAGTCATGGAATTTGAAGAGCTCAAAAGAGTAGGAACCCTGCTGTACCAAATCCCAAATCTCTTGATAACTATGAAGTAAAGAGCACAAGAAAAGGAGAAAATTATTCAGTTACTCGTCAGTTGTCAAGTTGCTTCTTTATCAACTCTCCCAGATTGTCCAGGTGTCTCCTGGCCAGGTGCAGACTAAATCTTAGTGTCTCTTGTACAGGTTACCAGATCTCTTGGTTATGAATTTTGGCTGATTTTTGGCATTTTTTATTTGGAGCGAGGGTTGGGGTGGGTGGAACTTTTTGTATATGTGATACATTTTTGGGTCCAATTGGTATCTACCTCTTCTTTGAATAATTTTTTAGGCTTAACAAGGTAAAATTGGCAATCTCCCAGATTTAGATTTTTCTACATTGCCATCTGCCAACGGTGAATTCAGGATTTCTGAAGCTGCAAGACTTTAAAACTTTTTTATTAGCCCAAAACTTTCATGAGAGCATTGTTGGCTCTGAGACACCACAGCAAAAAAAAGAACACAACCTGGCAAAACCCACAAGATTGCATAATGAAAGGCCAGTGGTAACTCCTATGATTGAAGAAACTTTCTGAAACGCTAAATGAAGGTTTTCATAAGTTAATATGTCTTGACGATAACAACTCTTCAATTCATCAAGCATTTTTAAAGGGACACGGACACAGTCAGCCTTGGGACCACACTGACCTGGAGACGAATATTCTCACTTTGAAAAGGGTTCACCCCAACCTGAAATCAAAGTACATCTAGAATTCTGCCTTAATCGTTTACTGAAAAACCTGTTTTTGAGTGTGCTTTTGCTCATCCTATAATGTTTTTATCATATTTGGTAAAAACAGTATCCACTGGATTGTGTCTCTGTGATATGCAAATTAGCTACGAAATGGTATCTGATGCACATGTGTGCTGCCAGATGACTGCGTCCCTTTAATTATATGTACGTGTAAAGCAAATTTGCATTTTAACAATACGGAGTGCAACTATCAATAAAATGAGCATACACCATAGTCTACATGTGTCCATTTATTGTTAATGAATCATCAATTTAATATATTGTTGACTTGCAGGAAGTAGCAGAATATGTGTTCTTAGCAATTTTTACATTGGAGGCTGTGCTGAAGATTATTGCATATGGGTTTCTGTTTCACCCTGGAGCTTATCTTCGAAATGGATGGAATATTTTAGATTTTGTAATTGTAGTCGTAGGGTAAGTACTTCTAATATTTTCATTTATTTGATTCTTTATTAAGTACTCAGGTTGGCCTAACTGTCTTGAATTCTCTGAACTCCCCTCATCTTAAGATGAAGCTATGTAAAGAATGAAAAAGTGCTCTGTTGCTTAAACACCTCTAGTTGTGCCTATGTATTGTTTTGATGAATCCTTAAATGGAACTTTTGAATTTTATTGATTTTCTGGAGTAAATATTTTATTCTCTTTCTTTTTAGAAACATAGAACTATTCACAGTTGTAAATAAATTACATTTAAACTAATTTGTATTGTACATATCCTTTTAAAACATTAACTAATTTAAACTACTACAATTTGTCAAATGTTTTATTTTATCACAAAACTTTTTTTTTTCTGTAAATTTTCCTTTCAGAATAGCAACAATTTTAGTAAAGGCATTTTTGAGCTCAGGAAGTTTTGACGTGAAAGCTTTAAGAGCATTCAGAGTTCTCAGACCCTTAAGATTGGTGTCTGGTGTTCCAAGTAAGTGTTTGTGAAATGTTGCGAACCTGGTAGACAACTCAAGCAACTGAGGGCTGTGTTCATGACCCAAGGGGCGGGGGGAAAGACTTGCATATGAAAGGGGTAGGGATGATCGTCATCTCGCTTGGGATTGTAAATTTCAGATTTTGGTCTTACCAAGGGTGTTCTGGGGAAACACCATCAAAAGTAGCCCATACATAGCTGTGAAGGTCTCCTTTAGGGTTTCATGCAAAGAAATATAAAAATATCAAAAAGAACCCTTGGCCATGCCATGATTGATCTCCTTCAGGGGTTGAATTCAAAATTTCTGACAAGCATCCCCACCCAAGGTTTCATATGCAAATTCTCCTCTTGTGTTCATGATTGTCTCAAAGTTTTGAGGGAGGCAGCTTTTTTTTGCTGGAATAGGCAGCTAATTGCTATGCTCCTGCATGGCACAAGTGGATAGATTGAGCAAGCAAGGGAGCAAATGAGCAAAATTGCCTACCATGGTGAGCAAGAAAAGGACGAATAAGTGGAGGGAATTGCACTTGCTCACAATTTTGTTCCTTTCACATGCTTTTGAAAATGAATGCCTGCTATGCTGGCTAGCAGATTTCCATCTTTTGTGAAAGAATCAGTTAAGAGATCATAGCTGACAAAGGTCATGAAGTAGACTTGTATCAATACACTGCTGAGATGTTGTCAGCCTCTGTCAGCAGTTTTTGGCCATGTCACCGGAGTCTTGACACATTGCTAAAACTGTTGAGGCTAACAACAACTCATACCCACTGGTACATACCCAAGACAATATTCTCTTAAACAAACATTCTCTTAAACAAACATTAATTTCAGCACTTTAAGCCTTCTTCCAACCTCCTTTTGTAATTTATGCAAATTTCATGTATGCTCTAATTTTAACAAATTGACGTCAGTTTTTCATGCATCTGTCCTATTACTGATCATGAATTTCGTCATAGCATTGTCAAAGTAGCTGTGGATCCACGAGGCGATAGCTGAGTGGATCCGCAGACTACTTTGACAATGCTATGACGAAATTCATTGTCAATAACAGGACAGACGCATTAAAAACTGACATCAATTTGTTTTTTACGATAACAAATTGTCGAATTGCCCGCTCTCGCTCACTGACGTGTCGCATGAATTTCAAATTCATGTGTCTGCCCGCATATGGACAATAAAAATTAACCAATGAGCGCGCGTGAATTTCTGCAGTTATCGTAAAACTTCAAATCCTAATTGTTTCATTTGTTCATACTGCAGCAGGGACTAACACAGTAGGGGAGAAGACTATACACCGAATGCAAATATGGCGGACCACTCGGTCGGCGCCCGGGAAGAGTCGAATGAAAGCGAGGCTAGTCAGGCTTTGATGTTTTGTTTTGACAATGCTTTTTCAGAAAAGTCTTGCTTCGTTGTCAATATGGGCCCTTTTTTTCGCCCTCCCTACGTGTTTTTGTGTTCCTGAATGCCACTGCAACAGAGTGGAATCTTCCACAGCAGAGAAAGTGTTCTTTCTTTCAGTTTCCTCATTCGCTTCGAAGGGGAAACCAAAGAGATGGAGGCAAGAAGTTCATGATCGCCGAAGGAATTGTTAAAGTTCAGGTTGGAATCGATCTTAGAAAATGTGTAAGCTATCGCATTTAGCTCCAAGTTGTTGTCATTTGGCTCAATGCTTTCACTGGTTTCAATGACGGGGCAGTTGAAGTTCATTCGCTTGGTTATTGCACCGTAGTATTTGGTTCGTGTGATTCCGTGCGAGTGGACGCGAACGCAAATAACTTCTTCCTTTGAGACAGAGGATATCATTCAAGAAGAGCTTTCTTTAACTTGGGGAGGGTATTGGCCATGAAAATCGTGTGGGAACACCACCAGACACCACATAAGCTCGTCATTTAAACGATTTTTCTGAGATATTCTATCCTGAAACGTAGCAAACAACCTTAAGTTCCCGCGGCGATCGTGAACTCCTTTTCTACGTCTCAATGAATTGCATTGATCCACTATTTTCCCTTGGAGGTGAACGGTGGAAGATATCTATCCCTTCTCGTCTTATTCAGAAACACAGCAACTTGCAGGCACAGCGAAATAAAACAGAACAGATCGATGACAATGCAAGAGTTTTCTAGGGAAGCAACTTCAAAGCAAAACATCAAAGACTGACTAACCTCGCTTTCATGTAGCTTTATGTAGCTCATCCCGGGCGACGACCGAGTGGTCCGCCATATTTGCATTCGGTGTATGTTTGGGGATAAGGGACTGTTTTTAGGGAGGGGTCCATGCAGAGTAGAAGGGGGTTTGTTTAGGGGGCAGGGACCTATGTACTGGATTAGGGGCCTCGGGGATGATAATAATAATGGAAGGCATAGGGGATTAAAGACAGTGGAGATGTAGGGGAGAGTCTTATGTGTCAGGTGTATTGCTAGTTTCCTATCTTGGGGTCAACTGCAGTATCTCTTTACACTGTACAGTTCCAGAAAATAACCATACTCCCCCTACAGAAGAACTGTAATTCCCAAAGGGGTGGAGAGGGTCTTTGAAAATGTCCCTTCTGTGGGGGAGGTTTAAATATTTTCTGGATATGAGCTCCCAAACATGTAGATTTAACATGAAGAATAATAAAGAATCAATTCATTGCTTGATCTATTTTTATTTTCAGGTTTACAAGTTGTGTTAAATTCAATTATCAAGGCATTGATACCACTGTTCCATATAGCTTTGTTGGTGGTTTTCGTCGTCATAATTTATGCAATTATTGGGGTGGAGTTGTTCATGGGACGACTTCACAAGACATGTTACGACAATGTAACAGGTAATTATTCGTGACTATGCTCTGTTGGACAATAATGTAATAGGTCTTATATAGGATTACACCACATGCTCAAAATTCACCAGCACACCTTTGCGTTGTTTTCACGAGGATATTGGTTTCATCTGTGCTGCTTTGGAATTTTTTTCAACAATAAAACTTGCAATTTGTATTTAAAGTGAAGCTTGGTGATGAAATGTGCTTGTGTGATGGCATCATGCAGAAATTGAAATTTTTGTTTTCAGTCAGGATTTTAATAAAACGTGGCAGCTAGTAAAATTCACCATGTATTTGTTTTAAACAAATTCACTAGGAAGAGTTAAACAATTATGTAATGAAAATGAACTTGAAAATTTATGGGCATCTTTTGATATTGTGGGACTTATCTTTCCACTTAAGGCTGGTTCTCACTAGTGCATAAGCATAAGCTCAAGCATAAGCATAACATAAGCATAAGCAAGTGAGAACACCCGCGACATAAACATAAGCATAAGCAGAAGAACGAAC
>JAHPZR010002554.1:127500-130000 GCA_019787425.1 Platygyra sinensis
CACCAGCTACACATATTTGCTCGGAGTTTTGATTGGTTCACTGCATTGCTTGTGTCCTTTGTGATTGACTAAAGAAAGTAGTCGATGTAGTTTTGGTTTTACTCGCTCAATTGAAAGCCGCTCTATCGTATAACGAGACTGATGTACTTGCAATTAACTTGGGATACCTGTGTCAAAATTTCAGCAATCCAGTTTTGCGAAAAATAATTGCATGCCATGAATGTCCGGTTTTACTGTTGTTCACGTGATTTTCCTCATGAAATAACGCACTGTTCCAATGTTAAATGTTCATGCACAGCGAAACACTCGAGAGCCGAAGACATTGAAATGATTGACAGAAATGAGAGACCAGACAATGCAACTCAAGATACTCATCATGGATGGTGTCATAATGAAAAGTAAGACGAAAGTTCCGAAGATTACCTCTGTTTTCTTGTCATCCCCACATATTCCTTCTCACCCCATTCTGGCACTCTCTTTGTCATGCAAAGTTAGAAGAGTGAGTCTGCACCACATCTTCCGACATTGCGTGACAGAGAGGTTGTTAGAACTGGACAAACCCCGTTGAAAGGTTGCGGGAATTATATGACATGCATTTAGCTTAAGCTTCTACATATGTTACATGGCTAGCTACATATCAGGCAAGATTACCTAATCCTGGGCCTTGATTGGCTCTCCGAGCGTGCAAGATGCCTGCTCGGACTTTTACCCGCCGTTTTGTATAACAAAACTGTGTTTTCTTTATGTCATAGAATAATTCTTTTTATTCACCAAGCTTGTGCCATCGAGATGGATGGGCTTTGGTCTCGTTCGTTCTTTTGTTGCGTGATTAGGACTTCATCGACCTCTCAGTTCATATACGCGTAAACAAGGAACATCAATTAGTCCCCTCTCCATATTTACCGGTTTGTCACTCAATGAGAGGAAAGATCTAATTCAAGTGAACTTAGCGTACAACTTAAAGAATGTCAGTTGACAGGAAACAGATCAGTTGGCTCCTTACAAAGGGTTACTTGACGAGTTGAATTCAGGTTGAACTTATGAGGCCAACACCACTTGCAGCTTCTCTGTTTCGTTCACACCCTTGTTCCATAGTATGTCTTTTTCTTGCCCAGTTTTCCTATCGTTACTGTCTTTTCTTTTCGCGTCTTCATTTGCTTCCACCCATCCTCTTTCCCTATTCTCAATTCGTACTAATCACAAATTAATTTTGAAGGTTTTTTTCTGTTTCAGGAAAGCGATAAAAAAGTGGCATCACCGCGCCAGAAGGGAACTGCGTAAAGCTGTCAAAACGCAAGCCTTTTATTGGATTGTCATACTAGTTGTATTTTTAAATTCACTGACGCTAGCGTTGGAACATTATGATCAGCCTGAGTTTTTAACCGATTTTTTAGGTGAGATACGCCATTTAGTCATTCTCGATTTTTTAAAATATATCAGAAAAAAAAACGAAAAAAAAAAAGGTTTAAATTCAAACGCTGGCGTGGGCTACCTTTGTTTAGCTGCGTTCTCTGATAAGACACTTGACTCTCACAATGTCCCTCTCTACCCTGAAGTATGAATGGCAGGTTGTTTGCAAAATTCAGCCAAAAATACCGTAAGGGAGGGGGTGGTTGGGGGTAACCCTTTCATAGAAATAGAGCAGCATCTCAGCCAGAGGGGTATGGTAATATTCCTGGTCACTTCCCGTTACTAAAACCGGTGAAAAATTTGTGTCTCAAACTCCTAAGATTAAAATGGGTTTTGTCTTACCATACGTCAATAACAAGGGTAACTGTTTCAGTATGTGAATAAAAATAACCTTGCTTCTCTCAGAATGATACCGAAACTAACAAGCTTTTCTTTTAATTATATCTTCTTTTTCAGATATAGCGAATAAATTATTTTTAGGATTATTTACTATTGAGATGATTATCAAAATGTACTGTCTAGGATTCCATGGCTATTTTGCATCGCTTTTTAACAGATTTGATTGTTTGGTAAGTTGGCGTTTTTACAAAGGTTGGTTAAAATCTCTCTAAGGTATTAAAATTGTTAAAGCTCAAACTTAAAAAGATTAATACCAAACCACTTACCAAATGAGGGTACTCTGCAGTAGCTTTCATTTGAATGGTCACACACTATGGTTTCATCCACAAACTTAAGATTTAGAACCACCTTGCATAGCATAATACACAGTACCACATGAAAGCACTGCTGAATAGCTTTCATTTGAATGGTAACACACTAGGGTTTTATCCACCAACTTAAGAGTTAGAACCACCTTGTACAGCATAATAAACAGTACCAAATGAAAGTACTCAGTAGTTTTCATTTGAATGGTCGCACACTATGGTTTCATCCACGAACTTTAAAGTTAGAACCACTTTGTACAGCAGGTCAATTGTGGCTTCGATATCAGAATGTAGCGTGACCAGTTGACTACTGAGAAGACAGGTACTGTTAGACACGTTCAGATACTCATCTGGAGAGAATCTCAGCATATGCTGACACTCGGGTT
>JAHPZR010002554.1:135000-172965 GCA_019787425.1 Platygyra sinensis
ACTGAGGATATCGACAAGGCACCGATGCCACCTGAGTCCGCGCTTTTTATTTTCTCATCAACTAACATGTGAGTAGTAAAAAGAATGCGTGTTCGTCAACAGAGCGCCTTGCTAAGAATGACGATTAAATGGAGGCGAAAGTTATTTCAATTGGCCAATCACAACAAGGGCAATAGCACAATGAGCCAATCAGAACTCGAAAAACAAGCCTCTGTTGTCAAGCGCGGGAAACACAAAACGTGTACCAGACGCTGAAACTGCTGCCAAGCTTAAGCGCGGGAAACATGAAACTGAAACGCAACGCGAAGAAAAGCTGAGTGTCGATTGGATTTTGTTTTGTCAGTAATACATGAAAAGAATGCCACGAGTCTTCTCAAATTAAACCTAGCCAGGCAAAGACAAAACTGAAAATTGGAAACGGCTCAGTCCCACTATTCGATAACAGTGGTAACATTATTTGCAAAAAATTCCGGACGTTAAAATTTCGGGCGTTTTATTTCGAAACACTATTTATCTCGTTTCGGACAAAGATTTCGGACACTCTGCAGAAACATAGCCTCAGTAGGTGTACGCCTACAAGAAACACTGAAGCAACATCTGTGAAAATGATAGTCTTACTGCAGCCTCGTGGTTACAAAGGTTGTTTACCATTTAGTCGGAAAAAACTGGTTAGTCGACTAATGAAGTAAAAGGAACGCGTCGAATCCCCAATGGTTATTTCCACAGGGACGTTCTCGTTCCATTTTCACGACCTTTTCCCCGAAGATAGAATCAAAAGCGTTCTAAGGCAAAAGGACTGGAACTAGAAAAAAAACAGCAAATGGAACGCTCATTTTCCATTCGGAAATTCCGTTTGGGTAGTTTAGTCTACCTCTCAAGAAATCCCCTTTTCCCGAAAAAAGTTTCCTTTTGGGGAGAAAAAATTAACCTATCCTTTTACATTCTTTCCGAAATTTCCAGATTTTTGGGTAAATGATAAACAACCAAGAATACACCAGCTGGAAAATAGCACAAATTGTATCAAACTGTTACATATCTCAAGAAGTGTTTCAACAGAGTTTGCTGTACTGTAAATATTTCTGACGGTTAAAAATGTTGGACAGTTCTATTTTCGGAATTTGTCCGAAATTATAGTCGTCCGAAATTTTTTGCAAGTAATGTATATGTTCCTTTTCAGAATCCGTGTCATCTGCTACAAAATCGCCACCAACACGTACTTTGTGAATTTTATTTTGTGCCTCATCATAATCAGCAGCATTCTTTTAGCGGCTGAGGATCCGCTCAACGCTAGTGCAAAGAGAAATGAGGTACGGCTTCTTTGCGATTATAGCTCAAAACATCAGTTCTCATTACTTGTTGTCATAGAGTTGTTTTTGTAATGTTGTGAGAATGCATTGTTTATCAAGTTAGATTTTCCAAGTTGATTAGTTTTGTTCTTCTCACCACCTGTTTGCTTGACAGTGTATTGATATTGCAATGGGAAATTAGAAGCTCATTATCTGCTGCAATTTCGGTTAAGGGTGGAAAAGTTGCCTCTCCATTGTCGCTTGTCAGACACGACAAGAATCACCCGTTTGCAACTTATGCACGTAATTTAAACGGGCGACCTGGGGCCGGGAAGGATCTAAATAGACCATATGCGTATTCTCAGAGTAGGACTGGAACTAGCTTGAAACTTAAGCTAATGCGTGGAGTCATCTCAAATATGAGCCTCACTTGCAAACTAGTTCCAGTCCACAACCGAGAATACGAATATGGCCTCGCTTAAACGAACTACGTGACGGTTTTGCTTATCTTGAAAAGTTTAGTACATGTACCATCGATTTTTATTTCTCAAAGGTTCTCAACTATTTTGACTATTTCTTCACTTGTGTCTTCACCTTGGAGATTCTTATCAAGGTAATACATTTTCTTTACTTTAGACAGCCACGTTACTTTGTAATCAATAAAAAAATCTGTTATGAGTCACGCTTTCGTAAGTCACGCTATCGTAAGGCACGCTAATGATGCAAGTCACGTTAAAATCATGTGACATGTCATGCAAGTTTAGATCACGCAGTTCTTAGTAAGGGGAAGTTGCAGACGACGAAGCAATTTTGGTATTAATTGAGTAAACGGGATCTGAAATTAATTATGTAGACGAGTCATTAAATTGAATTAGTGTCCTGTTTTTCTTTTAGTTTGTCGCTTATGGACTTATCCTTCACAAGGGCTCTTTCTGTCGCAGTGCCTTCAATCTTCTTGATTTACTTGTCGTATCTGTTTCTGTAATCTCGATCGTCCTTAGGTAAGTCTGCAAGTGCGAAGTTTGTTTGAAAATAAGGCCCCGTTCGCACTGCGCTGGAGAACTTCATTCTACGGTTAGGCCTGCCATCCACACTAATACATCACGAAAATGGCACTTCGCAAAAACACTCTTCAAACCGGACGAATCTGAAAAGGCTTGCTTTTCATTTCAGTGTGGACGGAAAACATTTTGAAAATGGAGCTTTTCAAATTTTTTCGTCACTAGAATCACGTGATTTCCTTGACTGAGTTTTCCTCAAACACAAAGCCAAATTGACCGGTGATGGTTGTTGTTGTTGTTGCCTTCAACGTAGTGTGGACGGGAGAAGTTTGATGTGTTTTGAGAGTGAAACTTCCGTTTTCCTATTCAACCGGCGTAGTGCACGTGTGGAAGGGCTCTAAGGCTTCTAGACTACGAGTAGTCCCTCTTTCACTTTGTTCGTCGTGTGTGACGCGAAAGAAAACCGCAAGATAAAAATGGCCGCGTGAAATCCCGCGAAAGAAGGAGTTTCGCGTGCTTCTCGCCTCCTGGAGTTCGCGCGGTCATTTTTTTCTTGCGGTTTTCTTTCGCGTCTTACACGACGGACTAAGCCGACGGAAGAAGAACTACTCGTAGTCTATAAGGCTTCAGTTGGCACGATTGTTTTGTGATGAAGTTGCCAGCATTGACTTGTCTGTTTATCGATACGATTATCTTACCACTTTTGAGAATAAAGGAAAAAAGCGAGTGCTGAGGTAGCGGACGTTCTGACGTAAACAATTCTTTAGGAAGTTACTGTTATGAGTTTCATTTCAACTGAGATATTTGACGTTTTAAATCAGATCTAAAGAATTTTGAAGCCTGTTGAATCATTGCATGATACCTTGTTGTAATAACGTTTGTGTTTGTTGGGTTTTTCAGGGACTCGCAGTTTTCTGTGGTGAGAATTCTCAGGGTTCTGAGAGTTTTGAGACCTCTGAGAGCAATTAACAGAGCCAAAGGTCTTAAGGTGAGATAACCCTATCTCCAAACAACGACAACAGCAAACAACAATAACATTAAAACACCGTACAAACGGACATAGATACGTTCAAAACAATCTACTGTAAAACCGAAGCGAATCTTTGTTTACAACATGAGCGATACCGATTTTGATGGGGCTACAAAAACGTCTTTTCTGATTATTGAAAGGGCACAACACGAAACTGTCCCAAGGAATTTTGAGCCCGATGTATTGAATACCTTTTGTGCGACGTGGGTTGGAAAACTAAAAATTTTACAAGAAAATGTATGAGCTCATTAGCGCTTTTGCCACCCAGAAATTTTGCAGATTTTGAAAGCCAATTTCTCCCCGAATATTACACCCAAAGAGACATTTCGCGACTTACGAAGTTTCATAAGCTCTTTTATGGATGAGGTCAATTTGTGTCAAGCGTGATGCCTTGTCTGCGGAAAGTCGTATGTTAATGAGGAAAATTGCTGGCAATGACGTCACCAAAGATTCGCCTATAACGGGAAAGAATATTTCTAGTATTTTTTGGCAAATACACAACAGAAACACCTGATATACTGGTTATTTCCTGCCCTCATTCCCATCTTATTTCCATCTAACTAGCGTGCGTAGCTGGAGGGATTTCGCGGGATTGTGGCGGGATTTCGCACGCGAGGATTTTGTTTTGGCGGGAAACCCGTGCGTAAACGCGGGTGGTCGCTTGCGAGAGCATAAAATGGTGGCTCCGCCACCAAAAATCACTCGCTCACGATTCCCGCCAGCCACGCAGGCTACCATCTAACTGCCTTTTCCATTCTTCTGTTTCCACAGCACGTGGTGCAGTGTGTTTTTGTAGCGGTGAAAACCATTGGCAACATTATGATTGTCACGATGCTGTTCCAGTTTTTGTTTGCCGTGATTGGTGTTCAGTTATTTAAGGTAACGCCCCATGTTTTCTTTCAATAAGGGCGTACATTTTGTGCATCAGTAAACATGTTGCTCTCTTTTTGTCCTTAACTGTAATTGTAAGCTAGCAAAATCCTAGCGGATAACCTGAACCGCTGCATGGTTGGCGCAGTTGGAAGAGCGCCAGGCTGTTGTGAGGGAGGTCTTTGGTTCGTGTCCCAGACCGGACCAACACTCGGAGTCGTAAAATAACTGAAAAGAATTTGCTACCTTTGTAATTACATCTGCAAATAATTAGACGTTCAAGTCTTCTCGGAGAAGGACTATAAACCCTAGGCACCGTCTTCTGCATCTTCAGTGTTGTATGGTTAGCAAGGACGTTAAAAAACCTACACGATTAGGTCACAGAGTTCCCGTTGTTGTGGTCTGGCCTCGTCTCACGGGTTGGTGCTTCACATAAGGTTAATCTCTTCGCACAAGGTTTTTGCCTATGTTTGCAATGCGAGGGAACAGCTACGCTCCAAGTTACTAAACGGAAACCACTCCTTTGGACAGTGGTTTCCATTACTGGCGAGTGAACAATATGCTAACTCATTCTTTGCTTTCATGCTCATTCAGGGAACATTCTTTTATTGTACTGACGAGGAGAAAAAATACGAGTTGAATGTCGGTAAGTCGCTTTTCTTATTTTTTAACAAGTTTTATCAATTGGCAAAATATATCAATATTTAGAGAAGAAGCGACATCATCCTAAGCTGGTTTTCATGCAGGTTCTCCATCCTGGTCGAACTGAAATTTGGAGATGTTGGTTTTTGTGGAGGGAGGAAAACCGGAGAACCTGGACAAAAACCCTTAGAGCAGGGCTTCACCAACAAAACTCAACCCACGTATGGCACCGGGCCGGAATCGAACGCGGGCCACATCGGTGGGAGGCGAGCGCTCTCACCACTGCGCCATCCCTGACATTCTCTTTCGTTGTTGGTCGAGCAAGGATAGTTGTTAATCCAGTTCGGTTTGTTGTCTTTTAGGGGAAATTACGTTGAGTTCAAGGGGCCTGGATTATCTAACCCTGAGGTAGGTTACGTACCATTGCACTTGTCACGCTACGCTGTAATAGTCACACACAATACCAGAGACTAATCACGCACTATTACGTTGGTCACACGATGCTTTTGCTGTTACTTCTCTCGACTTTCTACGCAATTTACCGGAGCTTTTGCTTGTAACACACCTCTACACTCGTTACGCACAAGAAACTGGAAATCCAATCTGCTGATTGTGTACGATTATAGTAATCTCGCACTATTATCTTTGTTACACTAACTGCTTAAAAGTTACAAGTGAATAAATGAACTTTACTTGTTAACAGGTTGTAGTAAGTTTGTGGTAAGCAGTTGTTGTTTTTGATTAGTTGTGGAACACACAGTTACGCCTGTCTCTCAGCGGTAGTCCCTTTAAGTTGAAACTCTACATCTGATTATATCTAGTTTTTCAACGCTTCGAGTGTAAACCGTGGAATATCCCACGGGTCAATTATTTTTCTCGGTGAACAGACGAGCCTTAATACGAGCGGGCACAGCAAGAAGATACAAGAAACAAGTGGGATATTCCACGGTATACCACGAGAGAGCGTTGGATAACTATCTTATACCATGCCATGGAAATTACAGTGGTTAGCACAATCAACGCCACATGCACCTTCGGCCTCATGGGCTATTGACTCAGAGCCCTTCGGGCTTGAGGAATAATTGTTAAATATACAACGTGCTGACCTGTATTCTGATTGGCAGTATTTTTATGGCATGGTATAAAGTCACATACCGTACGGAAGTGATGCATCGGCAATGGCCATATACAGTATTATCACTTTTGATCCTTTTAATCACACTAACACTAACACGTATTGTATTTTTGTGTGTCTCAGGAAAAGAAGAGAGAGTGGAAAAGACACGACTTTAACTTTGACAATGTTGGTAACGCCATGTTGACGCTCTTCACTGTGATGACCTTCGAGGGATGGCCAGGGTGAGTGAACATGCGCATTTCTTACTTGTTTGTTGTGAATTCTGATTGGTTAGGTACACTTGAATGATGATCACGTGGATTCTAAAAATAGCACCAAGCGAGTAGAAGCTCGAAGCAGAGGTCACAAATTCACAGCGAAAACGTATAACTTTGGCAAGCGGGCCACGTTCGCGCTAATGTTTCTACTTATCATACGGACGTCATGCATGAGCGCACTCTAAGCAATAAAATAAACAATGATAGGGTCAATAGCCATTGCTATAGCTTTGCCTGGATTTAATGATCTTAAATGTTCGTTGACCCCTATTTTTCTGTTATGGATCATTTTCTGTACCGGTTTTCTACGTTTAGCGAAAAATGAAGAAAATCTATCGACTAGAAGTTGAATTTTTGTTTCATATATACACCATCGAATTCCTTCTTTTTAGCCCTTCGTTTTTCTGTAGGGACGGTTTTCAAATGCCTCTTAAGGATTACGTTTTGTAAGGTTTTGTTCTGTTGGTAACATTTGGAATTATTTGCGCCATAGACCCACTTCTACAAACTATGACTAAGATGTTTCATTTGTGACTCACCTATAAACCCCTGTAGACCATGCTGAATTGCGTGGGCCATTTTTTCAAAATCAGGGTAGGTTTCGACGCGCTTTATCACTGAAACGAAGTCAGTTAACCCCATCTTGTTTCCATTTCTGACACTGGTAACTCAGTATCTGACTGCAGATAATCTATCAACGGGAAATTTTTGCGCGAACGCCCTTAAACTTTTGCTTCATGTAGGGTCGTGACTATCTAAAAGTGCTTCTCACTTCTTTGTTCTGCAGTATCTTGGAGAACTCCATCGACTCTACTGATGTTGATGAAGGTCCTTTTCAGAACAACCGACCATGGGTAGCAATCTACTATATAATTTACATCATCATCATTGCTTTCTTCATGGTCAACATCTTCGTCGGTTTTGTGATCGTCACGTTTCAGAGCGAAGGAGAAGAGGAATTCAAAGGCTGTGAACTGGACAAGAATCAGGTGAACTAGAATGATTAACGACTTATTATTCCATAGCTCACAACATCAATGAATTGTTAAGAGGAAAAGGGATGATAATAAATTAAAATATCAACCAGGACAAAGTCATAAGGTATCTTTTTATAGGTGGATCAGTAAGGAATATTAGTTATTTTTGGGTTGGATTTTTCGGCTTGCGGACTCTTAAAAACTAATGATTTAGCAATCTTGCAGGAGCGAGTTGAGCACATTTTCTCTTGGCTTTCTTCTTAAAATGAAGTAAACGCTTAGTCATTTGATGATACGATTTTCTTTAAATTGGTTACGAGAGCGTAGGCCTTGGAAAAGTGAGACTGGTATGGTTTCAAAACGAACATTTGAAACACCCCCCCACATTAGAGGTAAAATTTAGTGGCAAGTCACGCACAATTGTGGAAAGTTTCGTTTTAAAGTTAGAGGACACGCTTTCTGCATTTCAGCGATCTCATACCATCAACCTCACTTTTTAATTGCCTGACTGATTTGACATAATTATATGGTTTTCTTATCAGATGTTGCACGCTCTCTTGGAAATTCGAATTAAGATCGTAGCTCTGAACCAATAAGGAAAGCGGAAGTCTGTACTGTTTTGAGATTTGTGTCTTTTACCTCATCAGCGCCAGTGTATCGAGTTTGCTCTCAAAGC
The DNA here is from genome assembly GCA_019787425.1 of Platygyra sinensis. Lineage (NCBI taxonomy): Eukaryota > Metazoa > Cnidaria > Anthozoa > Scleractinia > Merulinidae > Platygyra > Platygyra sinensis. The sequence goes on from JAHPZR010002554.1 coordinate 142,878, forward strand.
CAAGCCCTTGAGACGGTACATTCCTAACAATCGTCTCCAGTTCCATATATGGCGTGTGGTGACGTCACAGGCATTTGAGTACCTCATCTTCGCGTTTATTGTGTGTAACACAGTGGTTTTGATGATGCAGGTAAGGAGATCTGTTGCGTGACCATACATCAAATAACGAAGTAACACAACAAATGACAAAGTCACGCCGCAAATACCAGACTCACGAATACATATGTTGTAGCCACATTTTTCTTATTGCACTGTAACTAAGCTTGTTTTAGTCTAACGCAATCCTTTTTCGTGCAAACAAGAAGAAATCGATGAGGTGATGGTAACTCAGGTCTGGTTAATTTGTGAACGTATTTTTCTTTTGTCAGTACTACCAAGAACCTAAATTGTACACTCGAGTGCTAGATGGCTTCAACATAGGCTTCACTGCAGTTTTTCTTCTGGAATGTATACTCAAGCTCGTGGCTTTTAAACCTAAGGTAGGAACAGCATTTATAGTATAGGGGATTGTTGTGAAACTGTATGGTGTCATACAACGTAGCCGTCTCTGGCGATAAACGTTGCGCGACGACTCAATTTGACGCACTTGTCAAAAAGACTAGGGGCGCCCTCCACTCATAGACATACCTCTTACTAACCCTTTACTTACGAGTTAGGTAGGGGATTTGGATTTTGTGATTTTGGGATTGATCAATCGACGAATCGTACTATCGATCAATCAATCAAACTTTGCTTTGCGAGGGTGACACGTAATATCCATAAGACTGATGAAATTGTGGCCCTTTAGTAAGAAATATACAATTAAACAATTAAAAAGCTACCTTAGAAACAAAAACTATATATGATTAAGACCTCAGTGAACTAATTTGCTTGTATCTCTCTTTTACAGAACTACTTTATAGATCGATGGAATCTGTTTGACTTCATCATAGTGGTTGGCAGTATTGTAGATATAACCATGAATGAAGTATCGGTAAGTAGGACAAGTTCACTCGCTCGAAAAAAATGTCAATAAAGACATTTTAGCCTCTTACAGTTAATTTTGACATCTTTTACTTTGGTTCAGGTCTGTTACATTTATTCACCTTATGTACCAAAGATATAAGACTTCGTAAGGGGTTTTGTATGCGCTTAGCCCTTCAAACAGAATGGCTTACATCCGGGGAGGGGGGGGGGGGGGGGGGAGATTATAAGCGGAAGTAGAAAAAAACCGTTTTCAAATGAGCTACAGCAGTGTTGATCAAAATACCTTTTACATATACTTTTATATACATATACTTTTAGTTAAACTTTTAAATGTCATGATACATCGAGTTCTTTACATTTCAAACTAGAGGGGGAGGGGGCTATAATCGGAAGTGATATTTTGTTTATAGGTAAATGGGCCTATAACCGGGAGAGGGGAGGGGGTGGTTTATCAAACTCGTGCCTAAGATCTCTCATCTTACAGTCCCCTGGAGTGAGCGAGAGGGCGGTAAGATGAGAGACCCTGGGAACGAGGTTGGTGGCTTATAAGCGTGAGGGCTTTCTAGCAGCAGCTAACGGAATGCCGTTTTTAGGCCCCCATTAGCGTATTTTATTTTAGGCTGCTTTTCCCCCAACCATGACATACTCGTAGGCAAGTAGAATAAAAACTTAGTTCTAGCCTTTAAATTTGTAAGGTATGGTAAAATTAAAATACACAAATGTTATTTTTTACAGTTACTTGAATGTTTAGTTCTGTGTCATGAAGTAAACTATTCTTATTGTAAATGTATTCTTTAAACTTTGTTCGCAAAATTATCCGCAGTTAATAGTCTCACCTGTTAAGAGCATATTCACATTACAGCTAAACTGCAAGCCTTGTAGTGTACCCTCGATTTTCTCTTGTAGCTCGGTTGTTATAGTAACTGAGACAGCTCGTTCCTTGGGTCTCGCTTTCCGCAAAAAATCTAAAATACAAGTTCGAATATAATTTTAAACCTTACCTGTCAATGAAACCTGCGTATGCGTATCGTCTTTATACAGTCAAACCCCGTGATAGGAGTTTTTAACAATACATATTCGAGCGGTCATGTAATGTGGAGGCCTGGGTACAAGTGTCCCTTGTGACTTGGATTTGTGATCGGTGGTCTTAAATTTGAAACCTCCTGCGATTGGGGTTCTTAATCATACTCATGTTGTTTTATATATATTTCATGTTCACGGTACCACAAGCCTCTAACTTAAAACACAACCGTTTATAACTAAACTTGCTCTTCCTTTACTTAAAGCTACGTTAACTCCAATGTATAGATTAAATCACCCATAAGTCATGACTGTATCTCATTTTGCTAAAGTTTCATATTAAAGAGCTAACGCTGGACATCATTTCATGCTAAACCATCTTAAGGCATAAGGACACTTTACCTTTGTAGGACGTTTTCAGGAGACATAGAGGTATTTCGGAGCTGGAATTAGCATTGGAAAGCGGCTCCGACGGACAAATTCAGAGAATTGTAAGACCATAAACAAACACTCCATGATACATAAACACGAATAATTTCTAAAGATATTACCATGGTTTTTCACGACTGGCCATAAATGAAGTTTTAAATATGGTTATAAAGGTGGACATGCTAGACAGAATACTAACGGATTGATGTAAAAAGTACATGGCATCGTAAAACTTAAATACAGCAGAATCTTAAATGTTTGCGTTGACAATGTCACCTTAAAGCTCGACCATTAAAGAATAAAGTATCATGCAAACATTTAAACTCGCTGTCACACATTGAAAAAGATCAAAGCATGACACATCCACGAAATAAAAACGTAAACGGCATTTAACGAAAAAAATGTAAAAAAAATGTTAACTCGAGACCTATAAAAGACATTTTAGCTACACACATTTTCATCTCATGACTGCAGCTCGAGTGTTTTGTGGATGTCACGACTGTTTTTGCTAATATGCTTACTTTGCTTTTGTATGTGCTATTTTTCGTCAGAGTGAGCAAATGTTTGCTTTTGGCTTCTTCCGTTTATTCCGTGCCCTACGTCTGGTGAAGCTGTTAAATCAGGGGTCTGGGATCAAGACTCTTCTTTGGACCTTTATCAAGTCTTTTCAGGTGAGTTTAACTGATAAAGAACCTTTCTATGCAGACCATCCTCTGCGTGGTAACCCGGTCTTTAGCAGCACATGTACAGTCTATGCGAATGTTACATCGAATGACAAATAATTTACTCCAAGCTACTTCGGCTTTTGAAATCCAGTGAAACAACTTTCAAACATGACGCTCAAAACCAGGGCTATTATGGCAACACGAACAGATAAAGCTTGGAAAAGTTTAGAAGCTAATTAGAGCGGTTTTCAATTGAGTAACGTAAAATCTAAAGCAAAGTTATCGCTGGCCAATCAAAACAGACAATCCAGTTAACCAATCAAAATTTAAAGTAATTTCGTGTCGCTGCTGCAAAGCGCAGGAAAACGCGTGCAAGCGCGTCACGATTGGTTTGATTTTAAACATTGTATAGCGCTATTGGATAGCGATAGAAGCGCTTATAATAGAGTTTTATTATTATTATTATTATTATTATTGTTTGTTTGTTTTGATGGTGGTGCGAGATTTTTAGCCAATCGCGTGGCGTAGCTGATGCAAGACGAATTACTTTTCGACACTCAACTGAAAAGCACTCAAAGTTCTGGGAATTATTTGTTCACATGTATGTGAACTCATGGAACCCTGTCATTAGAATCAAATGCATGTCTAAATTGTACTCTTTACAATTTGGATCGCCATACGTATTGAACCAGGATTAGCAAATCCAGCCTAAAGTTCAAATCAGCCCCTCTATCTAATCTCTTCGTGTAACTTCAATGTTTTCATCCTTGTTTTCTGCTCGTTCCAGGCTCTACCTTATGTCGCACTGCTTATTGTAATGATGTTCTTCATATACGCTGTCATTGGGATGCAGGTGAGATTCATGATGTAATCTATTGCTTTAATGTGTTTTCCATTCGATCTTCCTCGAAATGGACTATAGGAAATCAAGAGGCAAGGGATACGTGAACGTTAGACCTCAGTTTGCGAGGGGAAATTATGGAACCTAGGCTCTATTTCCGCCGCTTACTGGAGTCTGGTGGTTCCTTTCCAGATCGAGCCTAGATAGAACCCTCACAGCACCGTCGATGTATAAAAATTGTTTATTTTTTTCGAGAGGGCTTGGGAACGAATCCTGCAATCAGTCTGATTGGTTCTCAGCGAGGCCCATATTTTTTCTATCTCTGACCACGGTTACAGTAAACACACATCGGATGCGCATTACTGTAATGCGCGCCCGATGTTTGTGTTGAAAAGGTCAACAATTATAAAACGTAATTTGAAAGAAAGACCAAAAGGAAAAATAAGTTATTTACTGTATTAGACTTGGTCCGTTTAGAGAAAAACTGTGATAGTGGCTTGAAATGCTGCCCTCGGCCTGCGGCCTCGGGGAGCATTTTCAAGATCTCGCTCAGATTTTTCATTGCACGGGCCTCCCGAGAAATAACGTATGCATGTGGTCCGTTCCTATGGTTGATTTCTTCTTTCTCTCCCTCTTCTTTCTACTCCTCTTCGTTCAAGTACGTATTGGATATGATTTTATGTAACTTTATATTTGTTTTTTTTTTCAGATGTTTGGCCGTATTGCTGTTGACTCTGACACTGCAATAAACAGGAATAACAATTTCCAGACGTTTCCTCAGTCGCTTATGGTACTTTTCAGGTAAAAAGTCAACACAAGCGTGTTATTCTGTGACACAGTTTACACCCATTAAAGAGGCTAACAAACTTCTTTATAACTAACTCGTGGTGGCTTCATGGTTAGTGCGCTTTCCTTCAAATCAAATGGTCTTGGTTCGAGCCCTAGCTGGGGCATTGTGTTGTGTTCTTGGGCAAGACACTATACTCTCACAGTGCCTCTCTCCACCCAGGGGTATGAATGGGTACCGGTGACCTTAATTCTGGGGGGTAACCCTGCGATGGACTGGCGTCCCATCCAGTGTGGAGCAGAAATACTCTTAGTCGTTTTATGCTACTGAAACTGAGATAAGCTCCGGCCTGATGAGCCACTTGGCTCGTATGTAGACTTTATAAAAGAAGATCTCTTCCTGTGCGATGGACGTAAAAACAAGGCTTTTGTGACTTTTCTTCCTCTCGTGACAAGCTGCATTTGCGACCTGTTCTTCTGTGACTTTCGTTGTGCAATGTCACGCAATCTTTTTTACCTCTCTGCGCAATCTCCTTTCTCGAGGTGAGTCAGTTGGGCGTGACGAAACTTTAGAGGTTTGGACCGGAAAAGATCTGATCAGTAAACACCACTGCGCGAGTTTCTTTTATCCAATATTATAACATAGATTGGACCCTGCGCGCACTCTGATTGGTCAAAAACCTATGTTTTATCAGAGTATAAAACATAGAAAAAGCGTGTTTTATTGTTTTGCGCGCGTAAAATCTATATCATAAAGCAAATGAAGAAGCCTAAGCCGTGCATTGCACTGTGATAAAACACTCCAGTCATTTGAGAACACTCGAGAAATGTAGAAAACACTCGCCTGCGACTCGTGCTTGCTACATTTCCCTCGTGTTCTCAAATGCCTGTCGTGTTTTATCACAGTGTAATACACGGCTTAGGCTTCTTTATTTGTTAAACAAAGCTAAAATAATTTTATTTAGTGTACGTTCTTGCCTAATAACCCGTTCCTTTCTAGGTCTGCCACTGGTGAAAACTGGCAGCAGATTATGTTAGCGTGCACGCATCGAGATGACGTCAAGTGTGACTCGAACGCCGACCCTCAAGAACCGTCGGGACTGTGTGGCTCTGACTTCGCCTACTTTTACTTTGTGTCGTTTTATTCCATCTGCTCGTTCTTGGTAAGGAGAGCGCCATGTTTATCTGTTGTTACCTTTTCTTGGAGATATGAGTTTATAGACTGATAATAGACCACTTAGAATATATTAAAATTCAGCAGGGCAGCGAGGCTTAGAGGACATGAACAAAGGAAATTGAATGACCATGTTTATTCATTTCGTTTGTTTGTGTCCTCTAGGCCTCCCTATCAAGCAGATACAGCAAAAACCTAACATCTAAGATACTGTTAGGCTAAAATTTCCCAGTTAAGCACCCTTCACAAGAGAACCATTCTAGGCTAAAATCTCAACACAGATTCTTATTTTTAAAATGTAGAGTTTTTTACGAATATAATACTGTACATCACCTGCGATGCAAAAGAGGGTAATATTGAAAAACTAGCCAGAGCGCTGGCAGTGGTGTAAGGCATCAGGGTGGGGTTATTTCCTTCGACTGTTGCTTCTGCATGCCAAGAAAAAATAGGTGAATGATTCAATATAAAGGCCACACCTATAAGTACAAGGAGTGCTTATCATTTACACGGGAAAACCGGAAATTCCAGTTGGAAAATCAAATAGTTCGCTCCATTTCGTTTGGGAAGCTGGGTTGTGATTTGAGGTGATGCTATTTCTCTGCTCTTTTAAGTTTCTTAGCTTTATCTGATGTGGATATACTGTATTGCGATTCTCTTTTCCGCAAGGTCGCATTAGTTGGTTTATGTTCGTGTCTGAAAATTCCAACCGCATGGTTTTTGTAAATGGTAAGCACCCAAGGTTGTCTTTTTTTATTTTTTAAAACAAAAATTAAGATCCTAATTGATAACCTAGGTAGCCTGATTTCACAGTGAACACTATTTATATAAGAACCAATGGCGGCTAACTTCAAAAAACCTGGGTTGTTATACGCGGGTTTTTACTTTACTTAGCAGATTGTTAACGTGAAGTTAATTTAGTTTTCTGGAATGCTGAGGTTTCGTTAGGCCCCCATTGGAGTGTCAGCTTTTCAAATTCGCAACGCCGTCATGACCTTTTAGAAACGGAGCGAAATTGCAAGTAGTATGTCTTAACTTGGACGACCATGCTGCTTGATGAATACCTCGTGTTTGGTTTGTGATGAATGCTACACCTAGCTTGACATATCTTCGTTACTGCTCTGTGAACTTTTGTTGTTGCCTCTGTATTCTAAAGCAAAAAAAAAAAAAACTTCCAGCAAAAAACCTCCAGGTGATGTGTTGTTTTCTTAGGCATTTAGGCGAGGGAAGTCTAAAAATAATAGTTCATTAATGCACTTAGTGAAGATTAAGGAAGCCTAAACATGAACTTTTCGTGGGATAACCTTAACCAGGAGCCTGCAACTATCCCGTATTCCAGTCACGGCGTTTTTACAGATCGATCTATTTTTAGTTTGAATTTATCTCGAATTCAGATCCCCACAGGAACCTCAGTGACCAATTGCAATCACAAGCACGGACTAATGTTGATATGTCGACGTGATGTCGACATGTTCACGTGAGGCCGCATTGTTTTATCCTTACCGAAGCGTGCTCATGTAGATTAGTACTGGCCTATTTGGCGCTGGGAAAATATCTAAACATAGACTGGTCTGTAAAAATGCCGTTGCATTGGCTTATTATGAGAGTTACAGGCTCCTGGTAATGGGCTCCTGCCTTAACGCATCGTCACTGAATCAGCTGACGTTTAAAGGAAGTCAAATCTCTTTCTCCCTTCATTGATGATGTTGTTCACCAATATTCTTCACCCTGTTGTAGATCATCAACTTGTTCGTGGCAGTCATCATGGATAATTTTGACTACCTAACTCGTGATTGGTCAATTCTCGGTCCTCATCATTTAGACGAGTACGTGAGGGTCTGGTCCGAATATGATCCTGAAGCACGTGGCTGCGTTAAACACGTGGATATCGTGACTGTTCTCAAGCGGATAGCGCCACCCCTGGGGTTTGGAAAGTTTTGTCCACACAGAGAAGCCTGCAAGGTAAAACAGAGGGCTTAAACTTCGGGAATATTTTTGCGGCGAGCAAGTACCTTATTAAGGGTGACGGCGATGGGGGACGTTTTCCTCCTGGCTGGTTGTTCGAAGGCTGGATAACGCTGTCCACTGGTTAAATCGCTATCCAGTGGATAAGTGTTAACAAAACAAACTACGCTATCCAGTGGAAAGTGATTTATGCGGCGGACTGGGGTCCGTTTCTTGAAAGCCCCGGAAACTTTTCGGGCTCGTAAAGCTTAGCAAAATGTCGAACGATAAGATTACAGAGCTGTTTTGTTCACATATTCTTAATACGAACAGAGTTTCCCTTCATACAAGAAGTTTCTGGAGTATACACTTCTCCGTTTTTAGATACAGATGAACTAAAAATGGCTATACGGGCCCAAAAAGGTTCCGTTGCCTTCGAGAAACGGGCTTCTGGGCTTTGGAAGTTCTACCTACATGCATAGATCTATCAAACACGAAAAACCGTATATGACCACATTTTCAAACACCGAGAGGAGAGTTGAAAATACGACGCGTAGCGGAGTATTTCTGGCGAACTGCGAGGTGTTGTAAAATGTGATCAATCACGGTCTTGATTGTTTGACATAACTTCTGAATTTCATTTGAAGCTAAAACTAAGAAGAAGACGAAGAAAACCAATCGTCAAAATCTATGCTTATTAAGATCAGATATCTGAACTCCGTCACGGTTATAATATTCTTTGTTCGAACTTGCTGATGAATTATTGGTGAGTTAGAGAAAGTAGTATGCTGTAATCCAATGCAGTTCATTGGGATGAATTCCAGGACGTTTTGACAGCTCGGTGAGACACCAAATGTAATCAGAAACTTCGACGAGATCTTTCAAGTAGTTGGAGAATTCTTCTCCAACACGAACGCGTCAAATCTAGTTTGTGCACCTTGCTCCAAACAATCATTGCACATCGCGTGATCGGAAACCGGGAACGAAGAGTTTGAGAAAACAACCGGCTAGAGAACGTTTTGCTAGTCTTCTGCTCTAATTTATTTATTGTCATTTTTTTTGCTAGCGTCTTGTTACCATGAACATGCCACTGACTAAAGATGGAATGGTAGACTTCAACGCTACCCTTTTTGGCCTCATACGATCATCTCTGAACATCAAAAGACCTGAAGGTACATAGCAAACTTTGCAGTACAAGATATCCATGAATCTTGGTGTTTTTTAGTGTACAGTGCTCTAAACATCAGCTTGTTAATACTGGGATACATAACTTGTGAATAATTTCGGACGTTAAAATTCCGGACGGTTTGTCTGGTACAATAAATTTTCCGATTCTTTTTATCTTATTTGGAACAAAAATTTCGCACACTGCTGAAAAAAATTAAGTAACTTCATTCCGAGAATAGGACACAAATTCTATTCAGCCATTACGTATGCCAAGCAGTGTATTAACAAGAGGTTGCCTCATAAAGGAAACTTAAAGCTTTAAAGCTACTTAAAAGTTTTATACTTTTTTGTAAATATTTCGGACACTTAAGATTTCCGATGATAATTTTGGAGACTTGTTTTGTCCAAGACTGGAGTCGTAAAAAATTCTTTTGCAAGTGATGTACGTAAAATCCAGCCTTCCTGTTAGTCTCAAACAGCTTGGTTCTTTTCTTTTTTTTTTTTTTGCTGCAGGGAAAGGGTCGATAGACAAGGCTAATGAAGAAGTGCGAAATATTATTATTCGTATCTGGCCAAAGACGTCAATGGAGCTCTTAGATAAAGTAGTACAACCTCCTGGTGTGCGTGAGTAATTTCTTTTTTTTTCGGGCGCTTCATATTTTAGATGTTCGTCTCTACGATGCCGCATGGATGGTTGGTAAAATGCGTTAAAAAAGGAGAAATAAACCAGTGGACATTACGAACAATTGCGAGTAATTTTGCATCAGAAATGATACAGGGGATAACACTGTTGTTGTTTCTTCGAGTAAAAAACAAGATGTTTAGAAGAAATCACAAAGTTTAGGAAGATTTTCTATGTAACAAGAAAACTAAGTGCTGTTGTTAATGTTTTTTTGTTTACTGCATAGGCGATGACGTCACTGTTGGCAAGTTCTACGCTACGTACCTGATTCAAGAGTACTTCCGCCGCTTCAAAGCGAGGCAGAAGGCGCAAGACCAGGCCAATGAGATGCCTGGAAACAGCACTGTGGCTTTACAGGTAAAAACTGTTAGTGTGTTTGTCAGTGACCATTCAGATTGTTGACTAAGATAAAACCCAGTAACCTTAGCAACCGAAGTGTTTAAGATTGGTGTTTAAGCCCGCCGTTGTCACGTCGAGGGTTTTGCTTTGAATTGTCTGGTTGTTGTTTTTTACTTTTGTATACAGTGGTTTTAACTTGTTGAGTTTTTGGGTTAGGTCGGGGTTTTTTCTGGTTGCTGAAGAATCGGGATTCTGCAACGAAGAGTTGCCACTAGTTCTCAGTCTGTTTTTGTTGCCTTACAAAAGACGAGTTCAAACACTCCAACACCGACCGTCTTGTCGGTAGAGCCTTCACTTTTCTCTGAAGAAACAACTGCGTTTTGTTTTAACCAAAGCATTATCTTTGTCTCTCCTAAATGAGTGGAACGGCCAGACAAACGAAAAAGAATTAGGCTGTTAGAAAATGGCCCAGAGAGCGCTTCAGTCGAATCGTCTCTGAAGATAAGATTTTAACTGAATTGGGCGTTCTAACCACAGAGCTATGGTAGACTCTTGGTGAACTGGGCCATTGAACAGATGCCCTGCCATGTTGCAAGCCGTATTAATGTTCTAATAATAAATAATAATGATGATTGAAAGTGGGTGGAATTCTCTGAGGTTTCCGAATTGCGCGCGCTAAATGAGTTGCTGATCTGTGCGGAATCGGCGGCTCACCTTACCCCACCCCCACTCGTTTACCCCTCCCCCACCCCTCTCCCGTACCTTTCCACGGTGTGTTTTGTACTGGCATGTGGCATAATGGGAGTTGCTCTTTTCCCTAGCGATTATCCCGCTCTTATTGATAATCTCCACCTTGCTTTATTTTTCGCTTCCCAGGCCGGTCTTCGGACGCTTCATGGTCTCGGACCGCAGCTTCGTCGGGCTATTTCCGGTCAGCTGGGGAGTGATGATGACGAGTTATTTTTAAAAGAAGACGCATCACAAAAAGCCCAGGTGAACCACATGTACATGAACACCTCAGCATTGATGTTTTTTAGTCGTTGCTTTTCGCTGTCAGTAACACTGTGTTTTGATGTCTTTGCAGCACAAGGGATTCTGGGAGAGTCTTAAAAATGCAGTCTCTGTATCGCCACGTAATAGGTATTCACCTGATAACGTTAAATTAGTTGACGTCCCGGTTTGGCCATCTCGATAAGTTCAGCCCAAATGTTTCAGTTTCGTCGTTCGTAATTCGTGTCAATCTTTTCCATCCTTAACCTTCCTTGTTCCTATATGTATCTCTTATTAACCGAGCAGAAAGTCTGTCATGGGAGAATGCTGACCGAGGTTGTGAGTACAGACCGAACACAGTGAGGTCTGTACACACGACCGAGGTCAAGATTTTCCCATACAGACCTACTGAGCTCGGTTAATACCATTTAATTCGTTTAATGTAACCGGTTTGTACTAACTGACATTTTGCTTGCGAACGGCGATGAGCGAAACTTTTTCCCGTCCTCTTTACTTTTTTTACCAGGCTTTTTGACACTTCCATAAACAAATATTGTTAGATGAAAATAGTCAATGATTTTGCATTTTAGTTTGCAATTTTTCACTTTAAAAACATTACCAGTCTAGATGGGAAAATCCAGACCGCTTTCAATATCGATTTCAGCCAATCAAATTCGTGAATTTGGTAATTCCCAGTCCTTGTGAGACAGAGCTATATAATAAAGTTTAATTTTTTCACTTTGGTGCTTTCTATCACGGGGACAATGAAACTCAAACGAGCATGACTCAGTTCCTTTTAGTCTCACGAGGTGACATCTGATGGCACAGGGTTCGTATAGGTCATGGAAAACCTGGAAAGTCATGGAATTTATGAATTTCATTTCCAGGCTTGGAAAGTCATGAGATTTAATTGTCGGTCCTTGAAAGTCATGGAAAATTAAAGTTTTGTTCGATAGATTAGTTACTGCAGTTGACAAGGCAAGGACAATGTAAGATAGAGAGGAGTAATTAAACAGCGTAAACGGCACGCATTTTTAGTGAACGCCAGAGTTTGTGTCTGTTGAACTGTTTAAGGTCAAAAATGCTCTAAAACATGTAAAGGTTTTGAATTTTTGAAACTGACAGCTAAACTAAAGCTAAACCTAAGGCCTTGGGAAACTTTAAAAGGTCATGGAAAAAGTTATGGGAAGTCATGGAATTTGAAGAGCTCAAAAGAGTACGAACCCTGTCGCATGTCACCCTAAGAAAATAACTTTTTTACAAGATTGGTTACCTTTCTCTGCTTAGTATTGGCTATTTATAGTGGCTATTTTTTTCATCTTTGTTATCATGTTTGTTTTCAGTTTTAGACGACCGGCTTCTTTCCGCTTGTCAACTTTGCTGGGCAAAAATGGGCATGGTCTTGACACCAAGAAGAAAAGTTCCTCAATGTCAAATCTTACCGAGACGAGGGTAGGTGAAATAATAAGCGTTTAGGATGGCCTCAAAGCAAACGGTTTCCACCTAATTACTGCTCCTTTTGGAAACAATACGTTTTGTTTTTCCGAGAATCTCTGATGTTTCCGGAGACGAAGTCAAAGGAAGCATCGAAATTTGCAGGAATACCCGGACCAACTTTTTCTTAAAAAAAAAAGTGAAGAAATGTTTCGTTATACAGCTGGGGTTTAGTGTAAAGAAATATGGCGAGAAGAATTCAAAGTAACCTCTTTCATTGTGAGAACGAGCAGTCTTAGTGTAATTGTTGCTCGCCAGGGTAACATTTAAGAAATAGAAAACATGTACCGTGTTTCTATCGAGTTATACAAACACGAGTGGAAGTTTGGGAGAACGAGAAATGCTGTGGGAACACGAGCCGCAGGCGAGTGTTTCCACAGCTTTTTCGAGTCTCCCAAACTTTCACGAGTGTTTGTATAACTCGATAGAAACACGAAGTACATGTTTTCTATTTCTTTTAGAAAACACCACGACGAGAAAAAGGAAAACAATTTGTTAGCTTTGGATATCAAAATGTAAATTCTCTTTGCTCGCGCCATCACTACGTCAACAAGCGCGCGCTAGTTTTGTGTCTCCATCGAGTTATACAAACACGATGTTTAACAAATCAGCGCGCGTGCTTTCTTAGGACTGTTTTCTAAATAAATTTAGTCATTCCTGCGTGACCATAAATCAACCAATAAAAGCGCGTGTTAGATTTACCTAAATTCCAGCTGTAACAATACCGTTTGTTATACCTAACAACTCTGATACGTTTTCCAATTGGAGGAGAACGTGTCACGTGTCGTGTGTCAAACCTCACTAACTCCCTAGGGCGGCTGTTTTGCTACATCCCATAACTAAACAATAAAAATTTCCACAATATTTCTGTCGACTTAGCCATCGAATATAACCAGCCCTCCCCTCTCTCGGCTAGTTTAATCGATGCACAAGGACATTCGCCGTAATCTGAAGACAAACGAAGTTAGGATTTTTTTTTCAAATTGCACTCGCCTAACGCCCTTTCAATTTTGAGCGAATCCTCAAATATCTATCCATAATTGCACTCGCACCCACACGGTTACTTATACTCACTTCCGCAGTGAGCTTTACATTTCTCGGATATTCTTTTCTGATACTTTTTGTTGTTGCAGCCATCGGCCATGTTCAGTGATCAGCAATTCTTGGTACCTAATGCTGGCACTTCAGCAGATGAAAACGCGAACGAAAGTGAGGGCGATCAGCCTCGCATTGAACTTCCCTTGGGAGACCTGGATGATCCGGAATCTTTTAATGGCCTCAAAGGGCATCCAGGCCTAAAATCGGCATCAAGCTTGCCACTAAGGCCTAATCAATCACTTGAACCAATACGTTATACGAGGCAGCGAAGCAGAAGCGAGGTTTTACGCTTAACGCCACGACCAGCCTCTGGTGACGCTTCATATATGGGACGTGAACTCGACCGTGAAAGGTCCTCCAGTATCAAAAACCTTCTCGAGAATGCGTTAATCGATGAAGGTGTTTCGATAACCTTGGACGATCCACTTGTTCGGGTCGCTGAACAAGAAATCGCCGAAGCTTTCGACGTTTCGGAAGACGACCTCAACGAAGCCGCGGAGAGAATTTTAGCTCAAGCTAGCGATCGGGAGTCGGGGACCGAAGAGGAAGACTTCGGTGATGGCAGAATCGCGGCAGAGGCAGATAGCACAAGGAGCTCCCCCTTCATCTCGCCTCGGTGGTCAAGTGAACCTGACACTCCGATTATTATCACCGATCTTTGATGTCTCTGGTAAATCGAGACTGCGAAGAGGAGAATTCACACCGTTGCTAAGGTACGCATCCACAGCTCGTGACATGAGGCTGTCACTCAATTGGTTAACGGAATCCCATTACCAGTGTAACCCAATACGCTTTACCAGCGACGATTTAATCTGGAAACGCGTTCTAGAAACGCCCGCGTTTTTGGGTTAGAAGCACCAGAACACATTCCAGAAGAAGAACAGCCACTGCTTAGAGAATGGACGCAACTGTAAAAACAGTTTAGATCTTTAAACACACGTGGCACAGGTATATTACCTTTTAAAGCTAAATGAAGTTTTACTGCATCGTCATCTTTGTATATCATACCTTCCCTTTTATCTTTTGACGAGTCAAATAGTTTAGACTTTTATAGAAACAAAGCTATATGAATTAATATTGAGCATCTGGATGAAAAACTTGGGAGAAGCTTGTAGAATAAAGATTAGGTTTACAGCTATTTTTCCGTAATTGTATTCTGTTTCTATGAGAGAAGTTCATAGTTTGTTGCGAGTTAATTTCTCAAATTAGTGACAAAGAATAATATTTTTTTTCGTACTTTTAAGAAGTGCTTTTTTTACTATAAATACAGCTAAATTGATTCAATTAATTTCTTCAGGAGTCCAGTTTTAAAGCCTATGTTTGTTGAAGGGAAGTTGTATAGGTTAAAGTTAATAGAGGTATATAAAATTTACGAATATTTTCCTTCAGTCATTTTTCGCTTTTTAATTTATTTTTCCTTTGTACTTTGATCCATTTTCTAGATTCGAAATGATTAATTAGATAATGAATTTTGGTTTGGTTGAGTTCTGCGCAGATACATACTGCAGTATTCCAAAATAATCTGCATTTGAATATTTGGTTTGTTTTCTTACGAAATAGTGACAGTCAAAGAAGAGTTTAAGTTTTGTATTTTGTTTCAGTGGAAAGTGACACTTTTTTAAAAAAGAATCCTCTTCGTTCAGTATATGATATAAGGCCTTTAGAAAGTGAGATAGTTATTTAATTAGTAGATTTCTGAGAGCGGGTTTTAGCGAGTGTCGGGGGCATTTTAGCTTTCCTTTGGTTTGAGATTGGCTCAGTAGTCCATTTTACAGTTGTCTGCTCAGTGACCTGGCCTTTGAATGGCAGCGAGGCTGCAGGTGACCTTGTTTTGAGAAAGACCTCACTGGTTTTGTTGCGTAAATCAAGATGTCCTTATGCTAATTAGTTGGCATTTAAATGAGAAAAACAGAGAGGTCTACGTCAAAGCAAGGTCACCTCCAGCCTCTTACACTCATAGACCAGGGCCAGGTTGTTCAAAGCCCGATTAAGCTAACCCAGGGTTAACGAGAATTTTGATTTCAGTTTTGTAACTTTTTGGTGAGTTGTTTTGTTTATATTGTTTGCCCTTCAGTTTAAGCTGTAGTAATCTCAAACTACACCACACGTTAGAGGTGAAAAACATTTTTAAACAAGAGAAAGCAGTTCTTCAGATAACGTTTAACCTTGGGTTAACGTTAACCGGCTTTTGAACAACCCGGCCGTGGTAACTAAACACACAACTGTAAGTAATTGGTTGGATTTTGGTTTTACGATACTCATTTGAAATCCGCTCTATTAAGCCTTGATCATCTATTTCTTTTACCTGCCAGTATGAATAGCTACAAATAATCTCATCTCATATTGCCAATCTTCTGATCTTGAAGCTGTATGGAAATTAGTCAGAAAATCTCCTATTTTACTTTTAAGCTTCTTTAAAATTGATCTGCACAGTACTGGAAAAAGCCTTGAATTGTATACCCTTTATAGGATTAAACCTTTACTTTTATTTCGAACGCGGCTAAACATGGTTTGCCTAAAACTGAAAAAAGCTTTTAATTGTATGCACTTTCCAGGAATCTTTGAATCGGCCATGCCGAACCTCTTTAGTTAAAAATTATAGCAATACTTTGAAAAGAATAGCATAACCAAGCATAGAACCGTCCGCTTAGAACTCTCGTATCCAATTTTTGTTGTGGAAGTCTACATTTTTGAAGAGTTATACAATGTTCAATTCTGGAATGTTCCACGACCGGGAAGATATTTTTGTAGCACCATATTTATGCCCCCAGCGAAATCAATGAACATAATATAGATAAGTGCCTAGAGGAAATTTTTATCGTGTTGTATTGTAGAACCATTTGTATCTGGTTGTAAATAAGAATTTTAATTTTTATATAAAAAAATTTCGCGCCTCTAAGGTAGTATATAAAACAAAAAGGCTGAAAACAAAATGAGAATTGATCTGCAAATAAATGATATTTTGTACGGAAAAATGTTCTGGTGATGGTTTTAAGGTCGGCACACACGAGGGGACCATTCCCTGCAACTAGTCCCCGGAACAGTTTACACGAAGGGACCGGTCGCACGGGCTGGTCCCACGAACAGGTCACACGAAGCGTTTTGAAGAACAAGTCGCAAGGACTTGTCCCAAAAATTCAAACTGGTTTGAATTTGTGGGACTAATCGCAGGGACCAAAGTTGGTCCCTGCGACTAGATTTTGATGCAAAAATGGCCAGCTCACACGATGGGACTTGTCCCCGCGACTTGTCGCAGGGACTAGTGCCCTCGTGTGTGCCGACCTTTAGAATAATTATTCTCAAACTCATTTTTAATTCATCAAGTTTAAACACAGGAAATCTTGACGTGTCGGTGCCTGGATTCTGATCTTGAATAGCATAGATTTTTATGATTGTATTTCTCCGTTTTCTCCCAAGTCTTAGTTTCGACTGAGAAGATATATCAAGATCTCTCAAACTCATTTATAATTCATCAAGTTAAAACAAAGAAAATCACAACCGTGAAGGAGGTTTGGATACCCGATCTTAGTTGGCATAGATTTTGACGATTTTACTTCTCTGTTTACTCCTTAGTTTTTGTTTTGATTGAGAAGATATATCAAGCACTCAAGATAGTGTTTCCTGGGTTATCCAAGCACCTCAAATTTCGTCAAACATACTCCACTGCGCGTCCTATTTTCAACTCTCTTCTCGGTGATATCCCGATGAAACACTGTTTCTCGTGTTTGACATATTACATCAAACACTCAAGAAAGTGTTTGACCTCATTTCCAAATGCCTCGAAGTTTGTCAAAATTACTCCGCTACGCGTCGTGTTTTCAACGTTGTACGCGGTGTTTCGAAAAGTGTTTAAACACGGACTTTTGTGTTTGATATATTTCGTAACATTTGGGTGGATTCCTCTCCGGCCCAGTCTTGCCTTGTTTCTGGGTTATTCTAAAGGCATCCCAGTTTCCTCTCCTGCTAGAAAACAAATTCGACTGGATAGAGGACCCGCATGACATGACATGACATGGCTTCGTCCCTTAATACTAACTTCTTACTAACCGAGCGCGAGGGCCGTACTGGGGAATATTGGCCCGAGGTCTTGGCAGCGCTCGGTCCGCACAAAAACGACCGAGGGCCAATATTCCCCAGTACGGCTCGAGCTAGCTAGGTTAGTAAGTAGTTTATTATATGGCACTAGTGCTTGTTTGTTTTAAGTTAAAACGCCCTTCCGGTCACTTGAATTCAAAGGGCTTCCTTCGTGTGATTTTGATGACGCGAGCAACTCAAAAAGAACAAGCTACCACGAGTTTGAAAACAAATTCAATGAACGCGAATCATGTTGAGTATAAACAACGCTTCAAGAATGATTTGTAACGGAATTTGTCACAAGTCTCAACAGCTGCAGTTTGTTGAAATTCGGAAAATGGTTTCTGTCGATCCTGCATGGAATATTTTAACTTGCGAATCACAAAGTATCTGAAAGTATGGATGAAGAAATGTCGAAGTTGGTTGCTGTGAAATCATTCAAACATATACACAGCTAATGAAGAGGCAGTCTAAGAGTCAATCCTCCGTCTCTCTCGATAACAGTTCGACGCTTCTTTTCATTCTGGACTATTCTGCGCTGAAAATTGGAAATTGTTGCGGCTTGTACTCTTGTCCGCGTTTCCTGCATTTAAAAGGCCCCGTGTACACGGGTCCGGACAAATCTTTGCACGGACAAAAACTTGCACGGTTCCACTTTGAGTTTACACGGGACCGGCGGAACTGGACGAATTTTTGAACGGTTAAGTGTGCAAGTTTGCGACCTGAAAAAAGCAAGTCAACCTTTTGACCGGCACGGTTCCATGTTTGCACGGACTCGTGTAAACACCGGAACCGTGCAACTTTTTGCTCAGATAGCGCGGTTACGGCCTGGAATCAAATGCCGCGACTGGTCTAAACTTTACACGGATCCGTTTTAACACCACTGCAACAAAATTTGCACGGATCCTTGCAAACAGGCGGTCCAGGAACAAAATTCGTCCGTGCAAAAATTTGTCCGGACCCGTGTAAACGGGGTCTAAGAAATAGAAAACATGTACCGTGTTTCTATCGAGTTATACAAACACGAGTGGAAGTTTGGGAGAACGAGAAATGCTGTGGGAACACCACAGGGAGCCCACACAATCTGTCTGGGTAGCCGATTGTTATTTTATATAGTAAATGTACTAGATTTACCGTTTGCTTCACCTATAGCCATATATCGCTAACTGTGTATGTAAATCAATGATAAATAAATGTTGAATTACCTTACCTGTGGTGTATAGTCGTCCTTTTGCCTCAAAAGCGGTTTTTTGAGCGATTTCAGTTGAATGAATTTGAGTTCGCCGTTGACTGTTCTGTATAATAGAAAGACAAGGGAGGAAACCTTTTTTGAAAGGGTTCCAGCGCCGGGGCGATTTTTCCCGCCAAAATCACATCGCTCCGCTTTCAAACTTCGCAGCATAAAGGCCAAAAGATTCACGATTCTTCTCGTACCTTCCAATCGAAAATCCATCCAAAGGGCCCGGAGCTAGCCCTCGAAGAAAATCAAAATCCCACAGTATTCGAGCGACTGTAATGCGTAGCAAGATCCTCACGTGCCAGCCACAAACCGTCTCGCCGATTGCCCCTTTCTGATTGGACGACGTTAGACAATAAGCTATTCAAAACACCTAACTGACACGGAAGGAAAAGGTTTCCTCCCTTGTCTTTCTATTATACAGAACAGTCAACGGCGAACTCAAATTCATTCAAAATCGCTCAAAAAACCGCTTTTGAGGCAAAAGGACGACTATACACCACAGGTAAGGTAATTCAACGTTTATTTATCATTGATTTACATACACAGTTAGCGATATATGGCTATAGGTGAAGCAAACGGTAAATCTAGTACATTTACTATAGAATAACAATCGGCTACCCAGACAGATTGTGTGGGCGCCCTGTGGGAACACGAGCCGCAGGCGAGTGTTTCCACAGCTTTTTCGAGTTCTCCCAAACTTTCACGAGTGTTTGAATAACTCGATAGAGACACGAAGTACATGTTTTCTATTTCTTTTAGAAAACACCACGACGAGAAAAAGGAAAACAACTTGTTAACTTTGGATATCAAAATGTAAATTCTCTTTGCTCGCGCCATCACGACGTCAACAGCGCGCCCTAGTTCTGTGTCTCCATCGAGTTATACAAATACGATTTTTAACCAATCAGCGCGCGTGCTTTCTTAGGACTGTTTTCTAATTGTTCATAAAAAATATTTCAGTGGACAACAAGTGGTCAAGCTCCTTCGCAGGTAGGGTTTTAACTCTCTCATTTGTCATACCGTCAGTGACCTTACAATTACTGGAGAAGAGTTTTCAGATCAGTAGCCATCTGCTTAATTGTGTTTGCACATTTTTCCTTCTTTAAAAAATCGTCAATGGCCTTCTGACTTTCGTCGATGCCTGATTCAGTCTCTACATTAGACGTTTCCAGATCTTCAGGATAATAAAATTCGCTTCGTGAAAATTCTTCTTCCTCGTTCTTATCGTAAGCTCTGTAAAATATCAATCTTGTAGGTTGTTTCTCTGCGAAGAATGAGAGTATTTACACGTTTTCTTTTCGTAGTTTTCGCTGCAAATTTTGGATTTGCCGGCTTTCGAAAACATAAAAAATACACAGCTAATGACCGCTTCCATGGAAACGGTCCGTATGGCGAAATCCCGATCAAGAAAGAACCAATCAGAACGCTCGGATTTATTTATTCAAGCCTTTCTTGCCATATAATAATATAATTTATTTCATTATGTAGATAATGCAGTCAGTTTGCCTTTAAAGGCGTCTGTTATCTCTTTTTCTCGCTAATAATATACATGCAAGAATGTCAGCATTCTGATTGACTGAGAGCACGTCAATTGATCCCAGACTTAAAATTGAATGCAAATTGTTGAAATTAAATTGCAGGGATTTTAACAAGTAATCAAATGATTTTTCTCGTGCAATTTGGAATAAATAAGCACTCTTGAATTTTTTGAAGCCTACAAATTGCACTCGCCCTAAGGGGTCGAGCAATCTTTTGTAGTCTGAGAATTTGCTTGGGCTTGTTTATTCCCAACTGGACTCGAAATAATTCGATTACTTATACAAACTGAACGGAGATTACTCTCGTGGCTCGGTTGTTGTAGGCGCTCTATTGAAAGACAAAAAGAGGCAAACTGCAGTCTGTCCTAAAAACAAGTTGTTTGAAAAGCCGGTTAACGCTATCCCAGGATTTAAATTACCCGAGGTAACAATATTTCTTGTATGAAAATGTTTTTGACCTCTTCCGCTCAAAACTGAAGGAAAGAGAAAACCTCAACGAAAATCAAAATCGGTTATTCTGGCTGGCACTGCATGTGATGTAACATAGGCAAATATCACAACGCGTCTCATGACTAAAGAGATGGGAGGGCCGATAGGGTGGATGTCTCTACCTGTAGCTTTTTACAGCACAAGCAAAAAATGTTGGTGTTGATTTCGAGTTTTTTTTTCATAGGATCCGCCATCTTGAATATCGTTTTCCTTTTTGGGAAGGTCTCCCGGGCCGTGGTTGTTTCTTTAGCTGACCGCGCGGCCTAGGGCGAGCGCGGTCCTTAAATTTTGTCGCCTACTTCCGGTGGAAGTGGAAAGAAAATATCAGAGCTGTTATTTGGGCTTCTTGAGTTGCAATTTTATAATGAAATGGTTGTAAAGGGGTGGTCAAATGTGTATATGCAGCGGAATAAGAGAATTAGCCTTGTGCGATTTTTCTAGTGTTACATATTTGAGCCAGACTGAAAGTTTTACTTAATAACAGTTTATTTAACAGTTAATAACAGTAATAACAGTTTATTTATATAGCGCTATTTCTATTACTATCCAATAGCTTTTTACAATGCATTTAAAGTATAACAAGTTAAGAATCCCAACTGGTGGGAGGCTGACCAGTTGGCTATTTACAAATCGTGGAGGAGTTGAATTCGGGGCCACCGAAGACAGATCCATCCAGTGGCAGGGAGAAGGATTTGAACCCGGGACCTCCGGATTACAAGTCCAGCGCCCTACCACTAGGCCACGCTCGCCTCCCAGCACTGTTTTCACTGTAGTTCAGTGTCAGTGTCGACGCTTCCTTCTCTCTTAGACCCCGTCCAGGAATTTGAACTACCTAGCTATATTTACGTACCGTACTTACTAATTCGTCTCGAAAACGAAGCTTCAGAGAATTTTAAAAACGCCGGCTTTGCGTTTTAGTGTGGACGGAAAGCGTTTTGAAAACGGAGCATTTCGAAAACCATGACTATGGGCGCTTTTCGTTCGACCAAAAATTTGGGAAATTCCGTGAGGGGGAGCGAATGGAACAGACATTTTCCGGAAATTTAGGTGTACCTCGCGAGGTTGGCCTAAAATTCCGGAAAATCAGAATAACCGGAAAATTCCGTTCCATTCGACCATTCCTGCTCGGGCCTAGTTTCTCCGAGCCTGGAAATCGAATTCGACATGACTGATCCTCAAGCTTCTAAACATAGTCTTAGTGCTCTATCTGACAAAAAAACTGAAATATCCTACTTCAACGTTATTGCAGCGGATTGGCCTCAACAAGCTTCAGTGAGTAGTGCGAAATTAATGTGAGCTACATGAAATGTGAGCATAACTGCTCGAGTGAGCAGCTCTTTCGTAATTCGAAACTGAAAAGTGACTCTAAACTCGTCAGGAAAATAAAAAGGTATCGCACCCTTTATGTAGTCGCGGACTCCTTTTAAATTCTCACGATAAAAGTTACATTGTCACCCTCACATAATACATTTTCAAATTTCTCCATCGAAGTGTGGACGGAAAACATTTGATGCGTTTTCGGAGTGTAAACACCATGTTCAAAATTCTCTGCCGTAATATGGGTGGGGCTTAAGTTCGCGGAACTGTCTCATTGACAAAGCTTGTTTCCAGGTTACGCTCTTTCTAATGCAGGGTCCATACTCAACCTCGTTCCCAGGGCCTTTTCCCTGGCTTGGTGGCGGGGCGGGAAAAGGGTCTTTTCCCACCCCGCCCCCAAGCCAGGGAAAAGACCCTGGGAACGAGGTTGAGTCCATACTATACGCGGGAGAAATTTGAGAACGCCGGTTTTCGTTTTCGTGTGCCGGAAAAACGTTTTGAAAACGCAACTTTTCAAAAACTATGACATGATGGTAATCACGCGATTTCCCTGCCTGAGTTTTCTTCAAACACAAATCCAAAATAACTGGTGATTGTTGGGTTTTCAAACTTCTCCGACGTAGTGTGGAAGGAAATTATTCAATGCGTTTTCGGAGTGAAAACGCCGTTCGTATCAAGAAAAGCGCGTCCATTTTTCTAACAAAAGGCTTTGTTTTGGAGCCCAAAGTTGAACTAATATGCCCATTTTTTAACAATGGCGGCAGCAGCTTTAAAATACTCAAGGGACTTTCAAAATTTCCCGGTGTATAGTCTCGACAGGGTCTAACATCGCCCATCTGTCTCATCGACAAAGCTTGTTTCTTTCTCTTTTTTAATTCAGCACGCTTAAAGACCCTGCACATAACTTAGGCAGTTGTCAAATTAAAGCCTAAAAAAAAATTCAGGCCTGAACTGGATTCGAACCTATGACCTCTGCGATAGCGGTGGAGTGCTCTACCAACTGAGCTATCAAGCCATCTGGGAGCTGGTCACTTAATTAGTTCACACAAAGTTCCTTAAAATAAATCCTCACATTAATTCAATGAAGAAAAGAGGAAAGAAAAAAAAGGAAGAAAGAAGTAACTTGCATGTAGCTCGTCGCAAACAATTTAATGCCACTGATGGCCAGAAATGCAATTTATATACGTCTAGGCGTGTAGATGGTTTGGACCCTCGGTCCGAAAAAGTTTTTGTCATAGACTTGTTTGGTTGGCTCCGTTTAGCAGTTGGGCGTGGCTGAGATCGCGCGAGCACGCACTTGATTCCTCCATGTTTGTTACTGTTTTGTTTGTTATGGGTCATGCACGGATTGGTTTAGAACTGTTTCCACTACGGAAATCTCAACAGGTGGTTTATTTGAGGGTGGATGGTTGTACTCGGCCCTGTGGAGTGGAAGGCGTATGGACAGGCTGCTCAACTTGTGGAGTGCGTTGACGATCCAAGAAGAGCTGGCATCACTGCTGCTATAACATACAAGAACCCACAACAAAACATTCCATTGAGCCTCTATCTAGTCAGCGGTTATCTTCTTTTTAACTCAGGCTACGGACGACACACTTGTTTCGAAGGCTTTTTTTTTGTATTTGCCCTACACTTAAAGTGGCTGCGTAGAACTTAAAACCTCGAACAACTTAAAATCCTGTACTAGTGTTTATCGTTGTTTGAATATCACAGCCGGTTCAGAGATGACCAACATTTTAATATTCAATTAAAATTACTACGCGACCATGCGCGTGACTTAACCGGAGACAAGACCTTGTAACTTAATGTCGCGTTCGTTTGGGATCAATCCGGAATAAGAATAATCGGAATAATGAGACTAAGCGTTTGTTTGGGAGCTATTCTCATTCCGGAATACCTGGATTTCCATTCCGGCTATTGTATTCTTCCAGGAGAAGAATAGCTGGAATATATTCCGGAATACATTCTTATTTCGGAATATCCCAAACGAACGCGCCCTAAGTTAGTTCTCTCAAATTTTGTACAAGAAATATGTGTTGAGCAGCTAGACGAAATTGCAATTTCGCCGTGCAGAGCGTCGTGGAAAACAATTTTCGTAAAAGGAACGGGTTAATGCGTGAAAACGTAGTGATGTTGTTAAGTTCCACATTTCCGTGCCACTGAGTCCAGTCCAAACTACGAGTCTTCTTCGGCCTTCAGCGACACTTGTTACCCAGCAGAGTCTGATAAAGCAAGATAATAATTTGTTCTAACTGAATGTTTAAGTTCCACTTAGATATCATAAATTTGACTCCTTCTCATAATCCATTGGTTCATTCTGCTGTTACATTTAAGACTGATTGATTTTAGTTCTTGAATGACCTGAAAGTAAATTTAAGTACTGTAAAAACTCGCTTGTAAGAAAATAGTGGTTTGAGGTCTGTTTAGTTAAGGGAGATTAAGGAGGTTGTTATGGGTTACAGTTAAATTTTGGAAACATTTTAACCTTTAAGTGTAACTATTAAATTACAAGAAAATACATAATACCGTTGTGAATAACTACTGTATATTTAAAGAACAAATGGTTAGAAACCCAAGTTTATTTCAGTATTTTCCAGGTAATCAACGAATATATCTCTTTCATAGAAATTAAGCACCTAATTAAGAGCCTGCTTAGCCTAAATTGCCAATAAGAGGATATTGTTCTTGGTACGGTTGGTAGGGGGGGGGGGGGGGGGGAAGGGGAGGAAGGAAAGGGAGAAGAAAGAAGGCATAAATTTTAATTCGTTATTGCACGGCCCAAATTCCAGTCCTATCTTACTCTTTTTTTTAAAGATTCTCCATCCCTCTGACTCAAATCTCATTTTTCTCACTCATAGTTCCCTTTCCATTCCTTCAGATCTCTTAAAAGTTGTCTTGGCAAATAATCTACTTTCGAGCCTTGATGAAACGCGCCTTTAAAAACTAGATACATTGAAATCTGAACCAACCTTAATATTTTCCTTTTTCTTGTCGGCAATATGATAAGTGCAACCCTTTTGGGGTATAGGTAACCCCACATCGTTGCCTTAGCAACTGACAAATCTTCAACGATTGACCAATAGCATAATAGTAGTTGTATGCTTTGCAGTCTTTTTGTCGTATGCAGTAGTCCCAACACTGAAGCTCAGAGACAACCTTCACCTCAAGAGCGACATCACTCTCTAGAAACTGATTGAGCATTGGTTTACTTCTCAAAATTGGGGCTTCACGGCAGCCATCTCGAAAAAAAAAGACATGTCATGGATTAAACTGGTTGTGTCAATGAAAAGTCAACTATGCCACTGGCAATGCCATGTTAAGTCAGAAGCCTTGCAGAAGCCAGCCTGTCGTGTTCTGTAGTGTTAAATCGTGCCATGCCATTTTATATCACGTCATAATGTTAACAACAGACCATATTTTCGGTATTGAACCGGAATTAGTTTGCATCGGAGGTTCATTGCAAAAAATGAATTAATATCGTACATCATAAATTAACCATTAGGAGCTCGCGTTAGATTCAACAAAACTCTATTTATATAACAATCTAAAATATATTTTTTAACTTGTCTTCATTGTAAACGCTCGCCAGTTGACAATAGTCACCTGCACTAGGTTGTTTCTAATCGGCCCTGAGGCATTTTGAGTAGCCGCTGATTTTTTCAAAATGCAGCACTCCTCGCTCATTTCTCGACATTCCTCATCTGTGATACCTACGCCAGATCCGAGGCAAGGATTTGACGTAACAACTTCAGCAAACGAGCATTCTGTGAAGAAAATACATGCAAACTTTTATATAGCGTCCACACTACGCACAAAAATTGAAAAAACGCAGCTTTCTTTCAACGCTTAGGCCTACCGTTCACACAAAGGAGCTTTACAAAAACGCCCCTCAAACTGGAAGAATTTGAAACCGCCGGCTTTGAGTTTTCCGTGTGGACGGAAATTATTTTGAAAACGTAGGTTTTGGAAAACGATAGCGCCACGATAATTAGACGATTCCTTAACCGCGCGTTACTCAAACACAAATCCAAAATAAGCGCTGATTGTTGCCTTTGAAAGTCCTCCGGCGTAGTGTGGACGAGGCGTTAGCGGAAACACATTTTTTTGTGTATGAATGAAATCTGGTATTAGCTTTATTATATATCAAGAAAGGTAAAGTTTACCATCGTGGCTAATTTGGAAAGGCAAATTTTTCGACCCTGAGCCGCGCTTTGTTTGGGATTTTTAACGCCCAAAATATAGGCGTTCCAAGTTCATTTTATCTTTGTTAGGAGAGCATTTCTTTTGAGTTTTCAGTTGAGTGTCGTAAAACCAAAACCAATGCAATCCACTAGCCAATCACAAAGACGTAGGCAATCCAACAAGCCAATCAAAGCTCGAAGTGATAACATGAGCTTGCCGCAAAGCGCGGGAAAACGAGTGCAAGTGAATTACGATTGGTTTTGGTTTTATTTCTGATTGGATGAAAAAAGTGGCGCGAGTTTTTTAAGCCAATTGTGTAGGGTAGTGGATGCAGAACCAATTACTTTTCGACACTGAATGAAAACCACTCTAATCTTACATGTAATCTGTTTTTCATTACTACGCTTCACGATTGGCTTAAAACTCGTGCCACTTTTTCATCCAATCAGAAGTAAAATCAAAACCAATCGCGACTCGCTGGCGTAAGTTTTCCCGCGTTTTCGGACAGCTTCAAGTGATTGGTTCATTGGATTGTGTGCGTCCTACATAAGTTTGGCAAGCTGAGGGACTGCTTTACTACACTCAGTTGAGACTGTTAATAGTAAAACCAGGGAAACCAGTAAAACAGGAAAGACTGTCGCTTGTTGCTTACCTCGTGCTGGCATGACGCTTCGCAGTGTTAACATAAAGCATAACAAGCCTAATTCAGTTCGTGAACTGTGATCCAGAAGCGGCAGTTTCATGCCTGAAAGTTTTAAATGATCACGGTAAATAAAAAAATAAATGAATAAAAGGTAAATAAAAAGAAAAGCGTTATTTAAAATCTATTAGAGCAACTTGTTCAGACGAAGTAGTTTTGTTTTTAATGTAGCTTAGCTTGTTTATACCGGAGATGCAGTCGGCTAGAATCGTAATGTTATCGTAAATCCTTTCGGATTTACCGAAAGTTTTGCAACTAAAATTATGAAATCAGCAGCAAACACCTGCAGTTTGTTGACAGTCAGCAATACGTTTCTGTCTTTATCTGTAGTTGAAGCAATACACCAAAAACAACAATGCTGATTGGACAAAGACAATTTTTCTCAATATTTGCGCAGATGTAAAAGGAAACTACATAGAAGAAAAATTATTTTTAAAATACCCATGGCTGAATTGCTTTCCTTTTTTATCTCAGTTTTGCATATGAAGGGATGTCTCAGAAATGTTAGAAACGTTTACGCGTATGTAACTTTTACAATGTGTTGCTAAGGTGGTTTTCGGCAAACTTTTAAGCTTGTCGATGAAACCTTAGTGTTTGACCATTCAAATAAAAGCTATTGAGCAGTACTGTCATGTGGTACTGCTTATTATGCTGTACAAGGGGGGCTCTAACTTTTAAAGTCTGGTGCTGTGCAGGTGTCTAGCGTTTAAGATAAAAATCAAAGCTACTTAGCAGTTCTTTCATCTGTGCTGTTTCTTGGTGGTTCGAGTTTAATTCGGTTGGACAAGACCCTAATCAGTGACCATTAAAATGTGTGAAAGCAAT
Source organism: Platygyra sinensis (assembly GCA_019787425.1). Classification (NCBI taxonomy): domain Eukaryota; kingdom Metazoa; phylum Cnidaria; class Anthozoa; order Scleractinia; family Merulinidae; genus Platygyra; species Platygyra sinensis. The sequence goes on from JAHPZR010002554.1 coordinate 170,835, forward strand.
TGAGTAATGCTTTCATACTTTTTGGTTGACTTTGCACTTTACATTGCAAAATGAAAGTTTGAAGTTCTGATAATTGCAGCTGGAGATGGACTATTAGTTGAAAATGACACAGGCAGTAACTGAAAGAAAAGATCTATCCGATTCAAGAATTCCTTTTAAAGAATGAAACTCGTTTTAGATCAGTTTGTAATCTTAGATAGATCTTCGTCAGCATTAATGTGTTTTAAGACTCATCAAAAAAGGATATTCTGAAAACTAAATAGCTTCATGCATCGTCGCTTAACTCGGGTACATTCAGCTACAAATTGAAATAATCAGGAGGACCAACCATAACTCCAAAAATGTCAAAATTCAAATTCTCCTAATTGTTTCTAAACATTTTGCAACGTACAGTTTGGAGAATCTAGTTGCCTGTTAAAAACATTCCCCTCAGTGATCGTTGAATTAATTCTCTATTTCCATTTTGCTTGGTGATGTGCTACCGATAGTGGAAAAAGAAATACTGATGATTTTGATCAATCGTAGTGCTGCATGGGTTAAAAATTGATTACATTAAACGAAAATGACTCACCTAAATGCGTTATACAGCCGAAAGTTACTCGTACAAACCCAGGCAAAGTTAAATTTTTGGAGGCTGATGTTTAGGTAGCTGATATCTCACACAAGAAACAAGACAAACCTGACTTTATTTTGTGCCGTGTGATTGGTTTAAAATGACTGTTTTAAAAAATTACTATATTTCTTGATAGCAGCTGTAAAAATAGTCATGAGCTAACATTCACAGAAAAGCCACTTTACCTAATGAGGGATAAGTTGAAGGTGAATAAAATTGAACGGGATTAAAGTGAGTTGGAGGGTTTTAGCGACTCTGAAGCGAAGGTTAGTGGCGAAACTTGTTGAACCTGAGTAGTATGGGGCGCACCACGGTTTTCCGGATTTTTGCGGAGGACTCTCATTATTAAGGACGTTCGCGCGAAAAATTTTCTGACATTGATTTTTCTGAAAATTTTACCATTGAAAGATGACGAGCTAGTGATGTCAGAAATGTAAAAAAATTGGGGGGTCACCGACTTCGTTTCAGAGAGAACATGCCCGGAAGAACACCTAAATGTGAGTAAATCGGGTTCCATTAGCGAAAAAGACCACAGTGGCTGAAAGTCCCAAAATATTGCAATTAGAGCTTTCAAGGGAAGTGTTCTCTGCCAAATATGGTTTAACTGGACCTATTAAGAGAATTTAGTCAACTGGTGAGGGTCTTCAAAGAACAAGTTCGCATTTAGCGACCATAGTTTCACGTGCCTTGCAGCCGCAAGATGGTAGAATTCCATGTCCCTTGGACAGAAATCTTGAATTTTTTTAACTTCCCACATTGATTTTTTGCTCATTTTTGGACAGTGTGGAGATAGTTGTAAATTAAATCTGTTTCTGAAAAGAAAAGTAGGGGTCACCGAACGTTCAACATCGTTAAAGCCAATCAAAGCTATAGCAATGGGCACCTGCCCTATCATTGTTCATTTTAGAACTTAGCGCGCGCGCTCGATGCATGACGTGGCATATGAATTTCGTGCGCAGTAAGGATGCGCAGTAACAATTGGCGCGAACGTCCTTAAATAAAACTGCGGAGGAACCGGAGGATTCTCATTAGCGCGCGGAGGAATAAATTAACTTGATCTAAAATTGCTGTGGAATACATTAATAGGGGTGATGTCATAAGTTATTGTCTCGTATTCGTAAATAAATTGCTGTGGAATACATTAACATGTTCTGGTCATTACTGCCGTGGTTTCTCATTAACTGATTTATCCAGACTAACCAGTCCCAAAAACTGTTTCTCCGTAATGCCACATTGAACTCCCTTAGACTTGCCCTATTGTTTCCACAAAACCTTCAACGCTGATTGGTTTAGGTAGAATCTATTATGTTTTTATCTGATCCTCTCAGCTCTGGCGACGAGAGAGATAAAATTAACAACTGCCGGTTTACGCTCTTAGTCACGCACTGAACTCCTTTTTCGACCCTAGATTTGCATACAAACTCTAACGGAAAAGCCCATGGGACAGCTCTACCATTGAAATGACAACAATAGAAGTTCAGAGCGCTTAATTTAAACACGCGACAATGAAAATGTTTT
>JAHPZR010002555.1:0-5000 GCA_019787425.1 Platygyra sinensis
AATTCAGAGTGAAAGAAGTGCCAGCGTTTTCGAAAGTAGGCGTAGATTTTGCGGGGCCATTGTATGTCAAGGCAGCTACAGGGGGCATGCGAAAAGTGTACATTGCTTTGTTTTCGTGCTGCGTAACTAGAGCAATTCATTTAGAATTAGTCGAAGATTTGTCAGCCGAGGCATTCAGGCGAGCACTCAGAAGATTTGCAGCGCGACGTGGGACGCCGACCTTGATTGTATCCGACAACGCGAAAACCTTCCAGGCAACCGAAAAAGCGCTAAATGATTTATATAATCACCCAGAAGTAGCTAGCGAACTAGACAGAAAGAAAATCGAGTGGCGATTTAACTTAGAGAGAGCACCCTGGTGGGGAGGGTTTTTCGAGAGAATGGTTGGGAGCGTGAAAGCGTGCCTTAGAAAGGTGTTAGGTAACGCAAGACTAACGTTTGACGAGTTGTTAACTGTGTTAGTAGAAGTAGAGGGAACTTTAAATTCCCGTCCACTTACGTACGAGTATGACGAGGTAGGGCATGAAGTTCTAACACCCTCGCACTTAGTGTTTGGTAGGAGGATTCAGTCTATGCCAGATGAGATAGCTGAGGAACCAGAGGAGAATGAGAGTAGCTGTTCAGAAAGGTTCCGTTATTTGACAGTGAAGTTAGCGCATTTTTGGAAGAGATGGAAGAACGAGTATTTAGTCAATTTACGAGAGTTCCACCGAGCGAAGGCAGGACGCGCAGTCAGAGAAATTCAGACAGGTGATGTAGTCACAGTTTATGAAGAAAACAAGAAGAGAGGAGAGTGGAAAATGGCCGTAGTAGAAAATCTTATTAAGGGCAAAGACAATGTTGTCAGGGGAGCGAACGTGAGAGTCATTGCCAAGGGTAAACCTGTGTACATTTCTAGACCGGTTCAAAAGCTGTACCCCATCGAAGTGAAAAGTGTCGTTCAGGGGAATGATCAAATTGGGCATGGGGTTCAAAGGGAGAGAAATGCACCTCTTAGACGCAACCCAAGCAGATCTGCTGCTTTAGATTCTAGATGGAAAACAAAACGTATGCTTGACTCGTAGGCGAGTCAAGGGGGGAGAGTGTCGAGAACGATTTCTTTATTATTAATAGTTAATGTTAAAAATTGTCACAATGTAACGTAATACGAGAATTGTAACGCGAATAGGAAGATTTCGTGACTTAATATTTCGCAACATTGTTTGTGAACAAGGTTCAACACCGATGACAAAGTTCAATATGATTTGCATGCATACAGTGAACCAAATAAGGGAAAGAAAACGTGTAATTGCGAAATTGTAACTAAAATAGGGTATCATTACAGTACTTTATTGCGCAACTAGAACTAAAAACGAAGTAGCACTGAATTGTAATAGCAGATTGGTTTTAGATTGTTAGAGTGTTATTATGTGGATTGTCAGGAGTGATCGAAGAAAATAAACGTGTTTAACAAAAGAAATATACAGTCCTCTTGATTCCGCGACAATAAAGGAGGAATGTAAATGGAACAGTTAGAGCACTTCAGCCCATTCCTTATTAAATGCTTTCGAGGTTTTCCGTTTCGGTGCCTTCTTCGCATTTGAAAACGGACACGATCTTTTGCGTTTCTTTTTTGAAGACATCTTCCACCAAAAACAAATCGATTACGCGTGACAGACAAATCAGTAATTTCGCAAAACAAACCATGCCGCGGTTTACGTGACTTTCAATGGCATTTTAGTTGATAATGACAACTTGTTGACAGCTTCCAATTAGAGATAATTTATTCATAGAATCGTTTTTCCTTTATAACTTTGTCTAGGAGAAACCTTTTTTCGCGGAACTTTTTGCATTTAAAAGAACTCGATGAGATGTACATGGGAATACCAAAAACTAAAATTTGGCAAAATAATCGATTTTGGGGTATACTGATACCTTAAAGAACAAGGCCAGTATCCAACCATCTTGACTGAACAAGCTTGGTCAATAAGGGATTTATTGTATGGCTTTTGGGGAAATCTTTCTTGCGGGATACAGCAGGTAGCCCTAAGCAGGCAAGAGAGCTCCATCTTGCCCAGTTGGGTAGCCAATCACAGTGCGTGACTTGGTTCATCTTGTCTGCTCACGGAGCTTAGGCCATTTACTAAATTCAAATAATCAACTGATCATTGCCAGGCTTTTCATTGATATTTTGATCAGCGGAAGGGCAACTGGTTTTCACAGACGGGCAAAACTTTTAGAACTGAACTTCTCAAACTCATTAATAATTTATCAAGTTAAAACAAAAGAAATCATGACCGTGACGGTAGTTTGGATATCTCATCTTAATTAGCATAGATTTTTACGATTTTATTTCTCTGTTTTCTCCTTACTTTTGGTTTTGATTGGGAAGATATATCAAACACTTGAGACAGTGTTTCATCGGCTATCCAAACACCTCAAATTTCATCAAAAATTCTCCCCTGCACATCATATTTTCAACTCTCTTCTCGCTGTTTGGATATCCCGATGAAACACTGTCGCTCCTGCAGTTTGATATATTACTTCTAATATAAGAAAAAAGTTTCTACTCAACAGTCAAACCAGGTGGACAAAATCGTCCTCACAACCTGTCAATTTGCCTGGTGCATAATATGGCCCTCAATGACACCCAGCTTTATTGCATTCTTGATACCACTTCTAGTGGGTTCAGTATTCAAATATGCTTCATTTGCATTGGTTTGATTGTAATTGTATCATATACTTGGTTTTTCAAACAAAGCTGTTTCCAATGATGCAATGATGGGTACCAATGCTAATGTCTTATGTTTGTGTTCAGGATCAACATGAGTGGGTTTTACAGAATGGCAGTGGTTGGAACTATCCTGATGAGATCTTTATTGCGGTATGTATTCATATCCACCAGTGTTTCAGCCAGAAAATTTTACTTTAGGGCCAAAGTGGCCCCTGAAAACTTCTTTTATGGGCAATTTTTTTAGGAAAGGAGCCAATAAATTACAAGACGACAATCCTTAGGTATACATGATGTAGTCAATGATCAAGAGTTTGCAATGCATTTTATTTGGGGCGACTTCAAACACAGTCAGCTATTAAGACGTTTTTGCTAAATTTTGTTTCTAAGAATGAAATGTTAGTTGCATTGGTGACCGTATCCGTTGCAATCTTGATCCCTGGGATGGCTTTTTAAATACTAGCCTGTGACAAGCGTGCAGTCTTGTAAAATGCAAGGGTGAAATTGGTCCTTTTTTTCTGGGGGCCATCCCTGATTGCAGTGGGACTCCCACAGTGACATGCTCTGGTAGAAACACAGCATATCAAACCTCATTAGGAAGTAGACATCAAGAAATACATGTAGACCAGGTCGAAAGACACTTTTACTTTGACTTGCAACTTGCCTTTTTCCTAACCCTAGCCTGCAGGTGTACAAATACTGTAGGCTCCAGCAAATTGAATTCTGGGGGCAACCCTGCCATATAAGAGTAGCATCCAAGGTCATTTCATGCTTCTCAGAAACTGGACATAAGTGCCAGCTTGATGGCTGGGCCACTTGGCTCGTATGCTGGCTTTACCTTTATCATTATCCTTCTGTCATCGACAGTATAATTTAGAAAAGTATGTTAACTCACGAGCCCAATTACTTGGTGACATCTTCGTTTTTCTTTGTGTGTTTGGCTTCTTGCAGATCATCACATATCCTCATTATAAATATGATGACATCGACATGAAACCATTCGGTATTTTTTTTCTTTTTCTTATAGTTACGTATTAACTCCATTTAGCTACATGTTAAGGGCTGGGTAGAAATATGGTGTAGGAAGATAAAACTAAGACAATCAAAGTTGGTTTTACTTTATGGTTTTACTCCTGATTGACGAAAAACCATGAAAGCTAAAAATCCAAGCCAAGTTAATAATAAGATAATAGTATCAAGGTATATTGCAAGTTTACTTTCAAAACCAATTTTTGTATCGCTTTACAAATTGTGCAGTATCAGGCTCCGGCCTTCTTTTCAACCCCACCCAAGAAAAGTGCAAGCCAATACTCAAAAATGTTGGCATGCAAACATACTTTCTTCACTATTATACCACCACTGTTATAAGCAAAATCTGGGAGAATTTTAAGTACATAAAAATTAAAGCCAAGCCTACCATTACTTATCAGTAAAGGTGGGCATGATATTTGTGTCATGTAGATCTTGTTGTAATTATTGTGTAATAAGCAAAATGCAGTTTCGACTTTTGTCCAGGCCTATAATATCTAGCAAGAGCAGAAATTGCATTGACGCTAATGAAGGGCTTGGTTACCAATGATAGCATCAACTATTTAAAGCAGCATTGACAGTCAGGGTTAATGGAGAGTTTCAGCTTTGAACCCAGACCTTTAGTCATTGTGTTTGGTTCCTGGGCAAGATTTGTTACTTTAATTGTGTTTTTCTCAATGCAACCAAGGTGTATGGATTCAACCTTCGATGGAATTAGCATCTCTAGGGTTGGGTGGAGGTGGTATGCCAAGGAACTTGAGTCAGCCACAAGACTGACAAGTCAGTGTGCAATTACAGTCATTACCCGCAACAAGCCTTTTTTTCATCTCAATATTAACAAGACCTCCTACTACCTTCAATAAATTGGTAATCACAGTCCGCGTAATGACAGTAGCAGAATTATTTATTATTCATTTGCAGGAACCACGCCACGGCCTCCGCCAACGTTTCCCCCAACGTCGAGCGGTAAGACAGTGCTGTTCTACTGTTATCGTCCTTTTACTGTTAGTAGTATTACATGTACTTCCCAGAATCTTTTTGACTGGGTTACAAACGATTTCTCTTAACAAACTTATTAACCAAACTGCTTTCCCCCTCTTCTAAGTATTCAGTCTTGCGTTTATCCTTGTAATACCGCGGTGATTCACAGTGAAAACAATTTTAGAATATCTTGCGTGACTATTCTTATCATCATACATCATGCATCATGGTTGTGCTCAATCATGGTTGTGTGTCAGGGACTGAAAAAGCAGTAGTTTAA
>JAHPZR010002555.1:10000-19498 GCA_019787425.1 Platygyra sinensis
CCGTAGACATTACGTTTTTTTTGGATAAGACACTTTACTCTCCAGCCAGGAGTATAAACGGGTACCGGCGTACCTAATACTGGGGGTAACCCTGCGATGGACTATTTGGGGAGGGAGGGAGGAGGGAGTAGTAGAGATAAACAAATACTACTAGTCACTTCATGCTACACAAGCAGGGATAAGCTCCGGCCTGATGGGCCACTCAGGCTCGTCTGCAGACTTTACTTTATACCTTTAAATTCTTTACCTTTACGTAACGTTTGATGACTCTGCAAAGTTTGAAAGCGAACCTTTGAATTTGAATTCGAAGCTTTTTAGATATCGAGAAGGTTTGAGAGTTTGTATCGATTACCCAGACATGAAATTTGTAATTGTACTTCAGTTGTAATTTGTTTGTTTACCCACGGAGCACCAAGGAGTTCACAAGAACTCGTTGAGAAATGTCCGTGCATTCCAGGAGGGTCTTAAGGAGGCCTAATAACTATCATACTTGATTAGGCTGGTTATTACTGTGCAACATTTCACTGGCGTGATTTTATCAAACTAATATCTAACAAACGTGCTTCAAAAACGTTATTGTCAACAGACTACATGTACGTGTTTGTCAGTAATCCAAGCCTTAAGGGGAGTCACGCCACGGTTTGGCGCATCTTGAAAAGTTCAGCCTAAATTTTTCAAGTTCGCCGTTTGTAATCCGTGTCAATCATTCTCCATCCGTAACCATCCCTGTTCCTTTATTGTTTGTTATTATCTCTTTGGTGTTTTTCTATTTTAGTAAACTATTCTTTTCAGGCTTCATTTGAGGCATGTTGTTCAAATAACTCCAAATACTGTGATGTGATTGAGCTTCTTTGATTCTGTTCTATTTTTAATATATTTGATAATTTTACTTTTTGTTTCCCATCTTTGCAGATGAACCAAGGAATCTTGTAGGCAGGGGTACCTCTCCTTGTAAGGATGGTGTTTTTTTGTCTTTCCATTAACCTGTTTTTGAGTGTTTTTTTTTAACTTTGGAGACTTGGAGGATTTCATGAATTTGATCATTTCGTTTTTGAAATTGTCTTTCAGTTGTAACAATACCGGAGAAAGCAGGTTTGATGTCTGAATTTGTATTTCTATTGATATCATTGACGTGTGAGTGTTGTTATTAGTATCATTGTTCTCCTGGCACTTGAACAGCCTTCATAACGCTTTTCGCATATTGATCAGTTTAGCCTAACGTTTTCGAGTTTCTCGTTGTGTGGCTTACACGAAGGGTATAGCCACATTATGTTATGACCTGATTTATTTATTATCCTTGGTTGTCTTCTCCATCCTCAATCCTTGTTCCTTTATGATTTTTTAACGAGTTGTAGCGAGCGTGGCGTAGCTAGAGTGAGTTATAGCAGTTGGTTGGGGAAGAAGCAATTCACTCGCTCGGTCAGTCGGTCAGTTACCGTTTTTACTAAGTACTTCATGTATCCCTTCCAGTTATTGTAGTGTATATAAAAACTATAATAAGGGATAAATGCACTATACTATGTTCTAAATACACTATAATAAGGGATACACGAAGTACTTACCCCGTTTTTGGTGGTAATTCCGCTGACCAAGGTATTTCACCAGAGGGCCAACCATTGCGAAAAGAATGGCTTCCAAAGCAATAAAGTAATCCGTGTCAATCTTCTCCATCCTTAACCATCCTTGTTCCTTTATGGTGTATTATATCTCTTTAGTGTTTCCTTCCATTTTACACGTGGTCAAAACAACTTTAAATACCGTGCCTTAGTTCTTTTAAATTTGATCATTTATTTTTACAGGTCCTGAAACCTATTACGCGTGTTATTTCCCGGAAAGTCTCTCGTACCAAATTGAAGTGGCTAATGTCGTGAACTGCTTCCGAGAAAATGGTTTCGCAGTGCAAATGGACGTGATGAACTCTAACGAGCGAGTCGATCTTGGACCAACTCGTTGGGCGGAACAACAAATTAAGAATGCTCGAAATGTACTCGTCTTTCTATCGCCAGAACTTCTGCGATTATGTGCGAGTGGCCTCGAAGAAGCGGAATTCTCTCAACAGGTACAGTGTAAAGATCAGTCTGATGTTACACCCATCCAAAGTGAGGTCACTTTTGCGTGCCTGCCGTCATCTTACTAAGGAACGTGACGTTTTTAACATAGGCCATCCCTGGTTGCCTTTTGCCTCGATTTTAAATCGAGTCCTCGTGCGAAACGTTTTACATAAAAATGAGTTTGATTTGCATGAAAATTATGTTTTAAAATGTGAGGACACCCACAGCACAAGTATTTGCACGTCGTATGAGTTTTCGGTTCCATACCTTTCTCAACCTCTTCGATACAAAACAATAAAACAATATGGCGGACTTTCGCTTGTGCCTGTGCTTATGCTTACCGCAGCGCGTTCCCACTTGACATAAGCACAAGCAGAGAAGTAGAAAACAAAAACAACACATACATGCTTGTACTGTGGGCGATCTCACTACCGTTTAATATGATTGTGCTGTGTCAAAGTGAAAACTACAGTAGGCTTTATGGAAATAGAAACTCTTCGACAAAAGTTTTCACATGTCTTCCCGAAGGCTCTGAGATTTCCGTTTTTTATGCGGTTAATTCAGCGTTAACCACGCAGTAGTTCAGTAGCCAGTCTCTTAAAAGTATACAGTGAAATTTCTAACAAACTGTTCACTCCACAGGAGCACGATATCCGCTGGGTCGAACTCGACTTGATTCGAAGAGAGTACACTCAGACACGCTCGCGGCGTAAAATGGTTTGTATTATTCTGCCAAATATACACGTCGACCCGAGGGATTTCCCGCCGTGGGCGGAAATTACATACAAATGGCCCGAGGACAAGCTGAACATTTACAAACGGTTTGAATGGCAGACCCATGTTCCAACCCTCGTAGCATTTACTAATGAAAAAAAAAAAAAACTTAAAAAATGTTTTATTAGCACATAAGAAATATGTTTAGCAATTATTGAATGAGGCTGAGTAGGATATGAAGAATTCTGCAGATCAAGGAGGGTGTTATCCACAGAGGCCGAAGGCCGAGGTGGATAACACCCTCCGAGATCTGCAGAATTCTTCATATCCTGACGAAAGCCGAATTCAATAATTGCTTATTATTCATTCAAAATATTTCCCCGTTCTTAAAGGAGTTTCGCCATTTCGCTCTTTGTTTTTCTGCTCACCAAAAAACACAATCTCGTCCCCAGGTTTTCTCGGGTCAAAGGTTCAATAATCTGCAGCGGGCTGCACTTTTGACGTCATCGGTTCAATAATTTTCAGCGGGCTGCACTTTTGACGTCATTGATTCAATATGACGAAGATTCTTTCCAAATTTGGTAAACAGCAGCTGGTTATGGTGAATTATGCGTGCGGTTTTAACCAATCAGAAACGGGGAAATATTTTGAATGAATAATAATTAGCAATTACTGAATGAGGCTGAGTAGGATATGAAGAATTCTGCAGATCAAGGAGGGTGTTATCCACAGAGGCCGAAGGCCGAGGTGGATAACACACTCCGAGATCTTGCAGAATTCTTTCATATCCTACGACAAGCCGAATTCAATAATTGCTTTGTTATTCATTCAAAATATTTCCCCGTTCTTAAAGGAGATTCTTTCCAAATTTGGTGAACAGCAGCTGGTTATGGTGAATTATGCGTGTGGTTTTAACCAATCAGAAACGGGGAAAATATTTTTAGTGAATAATAAATAGTTATTTTTTAGTGGCAGGCATTTCTTAGATGTGGTATTGTATTTTAATTTAAGTTCCGGTCTCCTTTCGAAGCACTGGATTATTTGTTAGGCTTAGTTCTGTGTGTGGAAGAAATTTCTTAGATCGCCTTAGGGATGCAAACGTACGGGAAGCAAGGAAAAGCTGAGCCTACGAACTGCTTGCGAGCTGTTAGGGAACTTAAGTAAAACCACGGAGGCAACGGCAACGTCGTCAAACAAAAGGTTTAATGAGCAGAACAATAGCTGTGCACGTGCGTTATGAATCTTTGTACATTTCGTTGCCTTCACTGCCAAAAAAGCAACTTCAAATGACCAAGTTTTTGCTTATTTTGAAGAACCTAGGCCTCGACGGCAAATATTTTGGATTTCCTTATGGAACTGATCGCTAGCATTACATATTTAGTTTGAGCAGGGTTTTGCGCTCTGAACGGGTTTTAGTTACTTACAAAAGTCAAGAGTAAAATTTAAATCCATTTTTTTGCTGGCGTCGCCGTCGTCAGTGCTTAAGTTCCCTATTTCCCACTTTTCAGGCTTGCCCCTTGGGCTTGCTATAGCTGTCATTTACCAACCTTATAGCCCATGCTCACTAGCCGTCCAATATGTCATCGCTTACAGAACTTCTGTAATATCAAATTTCTCTCCGGCATTGCCGGAGCAAGGGGAAAACAGAACCTAACAGCGCGAATTTAACTCCACTAGCACCGGGCTGTCCGTTACGTCTTACCCTGGTCAGGTTGCAGTTTTTAAGTCGTTGCTGCGGTTCTACACTACAGGTTTTTTATTACGATAAGAAGGGCCGTCAATTGCAGTTTGAAAAAAAGAACGTAAATCACGTTCACGCTCACCTCCACGGTCACGTTCAGATCACGTTCACGTTCACTAATATACTGAGAATTTGGCTGTTTCAAGATAAGTTGTGTTTTGCAGCTGAAAACGGTAGTGACTCCTGTAGCACAGTATAGCAGCTTAAACCGTTTGTTTGATCTCTCCCTCTTTTTATTTAGCAAGTCAAATTACTCTCGCACTTTGACTGGTTCTTACTTTATGATCAGTTGGAGAATAGACGCTTAGATGACGTCATTAACAGTTTTAAACCAAGTAGATTCCATGTTGTCATGCATTAGTTCAGTATTAGATCACAGAAGACGTCAATGTGGAATGTGGTAATAAAGTCAGTGACACATTCGGCTATTGCTTCGTGTGCCAGCTTTTTGTTCTTACCAAAGTTTGACGTCATCTGTGATCAATTTCTGGACAACCGCACGGCAACATGGAATCTGTTCGTTATACTGATGTCATCTTAGCTTCTTGCCTTCTCTTTGGGTGTGGGAGATGATTTTTAACAACATCGAAGAATGGAAATTTAGTCTATAATTTTATTTATTTTGTGGACAGCTTAAGATATCGCGTCATTTTTATTTTGCCGATGTTGTATGATAGGTGATTCCAAGTGGGAATGCTGGACGGGAATATTTGATGGTAGTATGCGGTCATTTTGAGCGCAGAGTGAATAGATCAGAAATATTTTTCCTCCGGGTATCCTTACTTGGAGTAATTGCGGTGAATAAGCAAAGCACCTCTCACTGAGCCAGAGTCGTCGTATTGTGTTCGTGGGCGAGGCACCTTACCTTGTATGCCTCTCCACCCGGCGGCGAATCGGATACGGGGTGGGAGCAGGGCGGGTTGTCGGGTGAGACCCCGCAATGGACTAAAATGTCATCGGAGGGGGGAGGGAGTGTAGAAATAGGCAATGGCATGTTGGGCCACTGGAATCCCAGGCGCTCTGTTGAAGAAATTCTGGTGTAAAAAGGATAACAGCAGTAAAGCCTAAATTCTTACAGTTACACCAACCTGTTAATTTCAAAATTCTTCGAGGGTGCTCGAAAATCTTTGTAAATATTTTAATACAATTTTTGTGTAATCTCTTAGGTCATTTTTTTAAAAATTGTTTTGAAATTGCATTATGCACTTTGATTTCACGTAACTGGTACTTCTCTGGGTCAGTCAAAATTGAGGAATTTCCGTGGCTCTATCATAACCCTTTTAGTGGTAGGAATGTTGTCTCTCGTTTCAATTTTATTGTATAGAAAATGGGACAAGTTAAAGTTAATGTTCCCAGAAAGTCGAGAGATCACATAATGTTGCATGTGTGACGAAAATGTCTACTTTCTGTTGGATGAATTTCACAGTTATGTATATAGTATTATTGAAAAAAGTTGATTTCGTGTAGCAAAGTTAATGATAGAATTTGGTAGTGAAATAAAGCCCCAATGTATATTGATTGCACTTGTGATGAAATTGACTTTATTGGATGAATTTCACAGTTGTGTGTAGTGTTAAAAATACGGAAAAGATGATTTTGCCAGTGATTCTGCCTCGCCTGTCCCATCTACACTAGTTTATTTAATTTTGATACCACGGTTGCGAAATTTTGGGGTTTTAGCTCACATGAGGAGTCCTCTGACCTCGGAATTCGAGATACAATTCACGGTAGGACGCATACATAGTTTGCTTTTATTTACTGCCATTTGCTTGTAGCGGTTAGCATTTATATATTGTTTGCTTGCGGCTAGCATTTACTTACTGTTTGCTTGCGGCTAGCATTTACTTACTGTTGTTTGCTTTCAGTTAGCATTTAATTTATTTACTGTTGTTTGCTTGCAGTTAGCATTTATGGGGTGAAGGGGAAGGCGATTCAATGTGTCCTACCATGAATTCTGATATACCCAGAAATTCTTTTCTCTGAATACGCCCAGTATCAGGCGACCATATCGCAGCTCAAGCTTAGAGCTCATGTGTTTTTTTTAAGTTTACGGCTGCCCAGGTTCTGGTTCCTGGGTAGATCGCAGGGTCAAGCTAGTTCATTTCAATGTAATCAGAAACTCCGCTTTTAGGCTGGGCTAAATCTATGTCAGAAAGTACAATTCCGGGTCTTAAGAAATGGGTTCTTTGGTACCTGTTCGTGTCCCTTAATTGCAAGCAGATGTCGGACCTTCTGATCGAGATTACTGCACGAGTGCGACTTATTAAACCAAGTGCCTGTGCTTCCACTATCACGTTTCACACATTCTCACTGCCCCCAAGGAAGCTCACGGACTGTGATTACCTCTTGAGAGCATTCCATGCTTGTTTGGAAATGCCAAGCGCTTCCAAAAATCATGATAAATGAATTGACAATGTAGATACGGTTAACCCTTAAAATAGTTGAAAGCTACCCACCTTCAAGTAGAAGTTCGGTCGATGATTGATCATGGGCTTTAGCATCCAGTAAAATGAAATAAAAATAAAAACCAATATAAAAAGAATAAAAAGATTAAAAAAGAGCTAGGAGGCGGTGATGGTGCTGTTGGAACTCCGTTGTGGAGCCCTATTCGGGAAAGGCATTGTCTCGGCTGTACAAGCTAACTGGTGTTTGTGGTGGTTGTGCCTTTTTGCTGGGCTGTGCGTTCGGAGCGCATGCGACGCATTTTCAGCAGCGATCTCATACCGTCTAGCCTCAGACGGGCGATGGTGTGTTCGTGGCTCTGGCAGTGGCTCTCCATTTGACCGGGTTACCAGCCAGTTGCTTCCAGGAGTCAGTGTTTATCTTGATACCAACCTACAAGCTCTAACTCAGCTGACGTCTTTGAAGCGCAGATGGGGACGGCCGATTGGGCGCTTGCCCTGAGCGAGCTCTTCGTAGGGGATGTCTTTCGGGATGCGACCATCTTCCATTCTACGAATGTAGTCCATCCAGCACAGTCTGTGCTGTCTCAAGAGAGAGTGCTTGCTGAGGAGACCGGCACGAGTAGTACATCGACGTTTGTAACATGATCTAGGAAGGAGATACCCAGAATCTTACGAGGGCTTACTTAGACTAACCGAAGCGCAATTTAGATTAACTGTAACTAGTGACATACCATCATTTCTTCTTTTAAACACGCCATTTCGTTTGCTGGTTGACGAATTTCCATAGCTTCAGCATGCTTTAATAAAAGACTAGGTCGGAAATCATGATGGAATTTCGGCGGAAAGTCTTACTAAGGATTTGTAATTAAATCCCTTCTATGTTGATTTGCAAATGCCAAACGACTTGGAATACGAGTTTATAAAATTAGTCTATTTTTGTTCTGCAGTGGAGTTTAACAATAAAATCACCAAGTTAATTTCGGTCTGAGTCACGCCATACGGTCTCAAATGGAACAAAACTGCCAGGCATGCGTAGTAACTGCGACTGTTTAAACCCCACCCGGTACCTTGTGTCACTGATTATCTCTATGCGTGCAAACTAAGCTAGACTGGCCCTAAGGACTATGGCATGACACATTTGACAGCAGAATGAAAGAATTTGTTTAGAGCTTTAAAAGAAAATTACCACAAACAGCCTTGCCGTATACTGATCGATACTGTACATCCGGAAAGTTTCGAAACATAATCATTTCCATTTCCATGTGGGTCGAACTCACATGGTCTGTCCAATGCTCAGTGTGATAAAATTACTGACCAAGAAGATCCTGGTGATGTCGCTTGAATCGACCAAATAATTAGGCTGATATTGATGGTCTGGGTAACCACGAAAAAATGGATAGTTCTTACGTTTCTTAGGCCTGTTAAAAACGCTCAGTGCAGGTGACGTGTAGGTCTGCCGGATTATGCCGGCATAATTTTGAGCATAATACTATATCTGGAGCATCAGGCATAATGCTGGCATAATACTAATATTTTTGGAGCATAATGCCTCTGTTTCTGAAAAGTGTGAGAGGCGTAGGCAAATTTTGCCAGCAACTCGCTCTAGAATGTACAAATATGACGAAAGTGGGAATACTTTTGGAACTTGATACCTTAGGCACGTATCCAGTGCATTTTTTCAGGCTTCCGAGCTTGTATATAGTTTGTGGATCTGCTTTATTGGCACTTGCTCATGAAATGTTTAACTGAATAATTAATGTCTAGCATTTCTTTCAAAATTGAAAGATTGGGAATATTTATTAATAGGTACGAGCCTATGGGGAGTGAGGTGGAAGTGTCATTTTAGTCCGGCATAATTATATTTGAGCATAATACCTCCAGCCGAGCATAATTTTGAGCATAATACCCTGGTTTCATGGGTGACGCCCGAAAGCACAATACTCTATTTTTTCGAGCATAATCCGGCAGACCCTAGTGAGGTGGTCGAACTAGTGGCCGTAATCGACGCTCAAGTCCGGAGAGGCCCTACAAGTTTTTAAGAATTCAGAAAATTCAGTTGCTTCGTGAGTGTTTCCACGTCAATTGTGGATCGAGTAAACTGAACTGGTTCAAATCCCTCTTCAAAACCCGTCAATCACTCCCATGCTGTGCGTGTTATTGGTTACCCCAAAGATTTAATATTTGATGGTCAGGAATGCATTGTTGTTTGATATGCTTCCGCATTTCACATATCCACGACAAACTGAAGCATCCGTGAGTAGGAGATCTGAATCTCGGCTGTTCCATGTTCATCGCTTCCTGTCTCAAAATTTGACTGATTTTCAATATTACGTCTACAATGGCCTTTAAAGTGCTGCTAGTGCATTTAGCGATATCGATGTTACTGACTTCAGGGACAGAACGATCAAAGGAAGTGTCTGCAAGAGGCCACCGGCTGTGTCTTTGCTCGGACCGTGTGCTTCGAATATCGTCCCAGGATAGCGAGGTGAGCCGATACATTTCTTTTTATTATGCTTCTTCGGCGTGCAAACGAAAATTAAGAGTTTCAGCCAATATAACAGCATAGAAAACTTGTCGATTAAGCTAA
>JAHPZR010002557.1:0-2500 GCA_019787425.1 Platygyra sinensis
CCCGCAAATAACACCTCACTTCCCTTAATCTCATACATCTACCGGTCGAATTTCACCAAATTTTCAGCAAAAGTGTCTTAAAGGTAAACGAACAGCTACTGAAATGGAGAGCTGTGCAGAGAAAATCCCCACGACAAAATCTTAAAAAAACCTTGGGAGAGGGGGTTTGAATCCACCGCCCCCTTGTACTTCCGAGAGTTAATTCGCTTCTCTGGTTTTTTCCTACGGACATCTCGGCATTTAAGAATTCTATTAGGTACTATATCCCTTAAGGTTAATTGAAGTTCAAGATTGTGTCAAGGTTGCTACTCATAAGCTTGCAAATCCGTATCATGAATTTTTTAATTACGATAAGTTTTGGAAAAGGTGTTGGAATGGCGAAGTGAGTCAAGTAAACTAATCGTGTTGAGCAAGAGATTGTTTTTCTTCAGTTAAGTTCGCTTTGAGGGTTTAGTGAAGATGTTTTATGTCTGGATAACTATGCGGTGCTATTTTGCTTTTTTGAGTATTGATACATTTGTGTTCTTCACTCGATGTTCTTTGAGATATTTGTCTCTGAATTATATATTTCATCCATCTAATTGTTGTTAAGGCACAAAGTGTATGGCATTCGCTTTCGCTCAGAAATAATCTGTTCGTTCCAGCAAGGTAAAAAACGGCCACCGTCCTTTGGGCGAAGACATTTGGCTATGAAAAACGTAAAATTGGTACGCAATGCGTACATGTGTCTACTGCGATACCGATTAGATGTGTAGGGGAAGGGATGGAAATAACTCATCATCAATAATCAAGTTCAGGGGGCTGAAGTACCCCCACTATATGCGAAGGGAACTAAGAATATTGAGATTAAAATGAAATTACAGGGTGAAGAAAAGAAAATAGGTAGGCAAATAGATAGGAAAATATATTAATACGAACATTTTGTTTTGCAATTGCTCTACCAATCATTACATTGTGGAACAAAACAAGAAGAATGTTCTATGAGTAGCTATGCTTCTCAATCTGAATGACGGGGAGTGAGATTTCGGAGAGCCAATTTTATTCTTTTTCCACCCGTTCTTGTTATAATGGACTTAATTTTTTTTTTTCAGTACCCTAGAAGGTTCTCTGTCCCTAGATTTAATGTTCGGCAATCAATAACTACCTCCACTCGATGTAAATATTTCACACATTCATGATTTCCCACAACTCGAAAGTGCACAAGAAACTGATTATATAGTTGTTTTCTTCAAAATAAATTGTTCGAAAACAAGCTGGTTTAAAACAAACGAAACATACCGTTAACTGCATTTCTATAACTGAACAAGATTTCACTTGAACACTACGTATCAACTCGGCTATCGCCTCGTGGATCCTCAGCCCACTTTGACAATGTTATGACGAAATTCATGACCAATAACAGGACAGACGCATGAAAAACTGACGTCAATTTGTTAATTTGACACTTTTTCCAAACGCTGGGGACTGCACAAACCGTCATTGGTGCCGCGCAAAGGAAAGTCATTTTGCAACGATTGCCAACGGCCCGTAAAACAAGTATCAAACCAGTATGTGTAAGAGTTGTTCCTCCGGCTTTTAGAGTAGAATTTTATAGAGCAAAACTTACCACAAAACCACGCACTCTACACTGAACACAATCTTGAGGACACAATGGAGCTTGTCGAAAACACGAACGGACTGATGAATAGTCAAGCTTGCAGAAGAGACAATGGACCTTTTCAAAAACACGCAGGGATTGATGAATACTCGAGCTTGCAGAAAAAAACAGAGGACCTTGTCGAAACCACGCACGGACTAAAGAATACTCGCCTGACCTTGTCGAGAACACAAGCTTACAGAACCCACACACTCTAACGCACGTGAGGCCCTCATTGGTCGAAGTTAAACGCGTGACCGACTCCTTGGCAACACGAATTTAGTACATGTGGGTCGCTCGTTGCGACTTCACATGTGATTAGTCGGAATTGGCCTGACCGACTCTCTTCGGCATCACGAATCACTTATTGATCAGCGATTGCATATCGACAACTTAACAAACTTTTTTTTCCGTCTTAGTGTCCACCTGCGTATGCGCAGTAGACACAATAAATGACATTTTTAACTCCTAGTTCATGTTTCTGACATCTTTGTATTTCGCTTTACTAAAATTTGGCAGACCACGGAGACGTACTCTCCCCAGACCTTTTTAGTGATGGTAGCTCAGACTGTTCATCTGGTTTTGAGCAAGTTATAGTACGTAAAGCTCTCTTTTGAGGAGTTATTAAGGTTTTAAGAGTAGAACTATAAGTATTTCCCTAAGTTTTCAATCAGTTTATAACTACCTTAATTTATTAGCCAAGATCTGATATTTAAGTGCTCTCAAGCTCCAAACACGTGCACTGACAAGATCATTTTTACTGCACTGTTAACTTGCAGGTATGTCTGCAAGTGTTTAGTCTAATTTTTTATCAATACAGATTTATCAATCAGTCAATAAATCAATCAATCAATCGATCAATCA